>LUGF01037261.1:1480-16862 GCA_001625245.1 Calycopis cecrops
CAGCAATAAAATGTTAGGTACATCCCGAAAAAAAAACTAATCGAATGTTCGTAAAACTCAGCACCCGCGTCAAAGGCTCGTCAACAGCCGTATCACAGTGGGGAATACTTTTATATTAACTTATATCTTTATTATCCCCGCCACACACGCCGTACTGTCCGGCGATATATCTCAACGTAAAATATTATAATGTATTCACTGTACGTCACATTACTGACGCCCGGAATTAGAGGAGACTATGATTCTCCAAAACTTCAGATTAATCAGAGATATGCTAATGAGAGATCGAATTACACTTAACTGTTGTAACATAACACGCGGGACTTTAGTAACCGTATTGTTATAGTAGCTGGTTCATTTGATAAATGCTACATATTGCTTGCACGTATTGAATCATAAAATTTAAAATTACTTTTTAACTGTCTACAAATGCAATACATATAATATATGCATATAGGATTTCATGTGTTCGAACAAATAGATTTTGAGTTACTGTCCTACTTATATATTAATACCTTGCATATATTACAGTATAATACATACGAATACAAATAATAATGGCGCTTTGTTTAAAATAAATAGATTTTATATAAAAAATAATATTCTTGAAGCTGAAGTCTGAGCAATGAGCATTTAAATTTCCAATTTCGGATCAATTTATTTATTATAAAACACCAATATTATGGACGCACATTTGCTAATTTCCTATATTATAACCTAATTCTCTATGAATTATAGAGCTATATGCTTTATACCTACGATATAAGCTAGCGTTCATGGAGCAGATGGAGTGAAAAAGGGCAACGCATATGTATAAAATTATGCTCTGTTTATTGTATATGGGTGTCAGTAATCGTCGAAAGACCCATCGTTTGCTAGTTTGCCACATGCTAAAAAAGTAAAACAAAATCAAAACATTATCTATGGCACGTGGCGTTCTGTGGTAACTTTAATCAATTTATTATCTGTTCCACTTTTAACAATCATGAATTGTTTTGAAAATGTTTGCGCGCGAAATTTTCAATTCCGTGGCGTACGCGGTCGGTGATTGGCACCGCAGTATCGGCGGTCGCAATAATTCCTCTAATTTAACTTGTATAATATTAAACTTATATTTCGTAACCATAGCCTAATTCGTGTTAATATTATTCCTATTTCCAGTTATTTCCATTTACTTTGTACTTAGTTTTAACGTAATATTAATTATAGTCAGTAAGACAGTAAGCTGAGGTTGCAATGGACAGACCACATTGCTCGGAGAGCCGATGGAGAAGAAAGGTTCTTAAGCGGCGGCCTCGCACTCGAAGACGGAGTGTTGGACGGCCTCCAATCCAGTGGACGACTTGGTAATGTTAGGTTAAAGTGACAGACAGTTGTGTTGTCGCGTTTCGTGCGGTGTGTAAGTAGCCGGTGGCCTATGGAGGTGGGAGGAGAAAGGAGGGCAGCGCATCTGTCTAGTCAATATTCTGATGTCTATGGGCGTCCGTAGTCATGAATATGGCTCCGACTGCTCGTTTGCCCTCCTATACCATAAAAAAAAAAAAAAGAAAAATGTGGCGGGGAGTTGCTGGATGCAAGTGGCTCGTGATCGTGACCTTTGGCATTCTATGAGGAAGGCGTGTCGTGTGTATATCCAGGGTGCACGTCCTCCGGGCAGCTCCGGACGATGATGATAATTATTACTTATATCATCGAATCTAGGTATGAACTGTTATTATTTTATGTAACCGAAAGTAGGCTACGTTTGATCCTGTGCTGCGGGAGACATACCAGGCACAAAATACTTTCATACTTTCCTCCATTTTGGAACAATTTACTATCAATAAATACCTACTAATATTTGGGATTTAAAGTGATGGAAGGACCGCCAGTGACGCGTCAAAAAATAAAAGCATTCCGAAATCAGCCTACAGCCATCAGCCAGTGCTGATCGTCAGCCTCCACCATAAAGCGCCAACCATCCCGATCTTGGGCAGCCCACATCCTTCCACAGCTCGCCACCTTCCTTAAGTCGTCCCACCATCGTGCTGGGCGTCCTACACTACGCTCGCCACGCGGTCTCCACTCACGCGTCGGCTCCCTCTGCCATAAAGGCATTAGAAATAACAAATAAACCGCGACACCGAGGCACGGCGTAAACGTTAATCATTCAATTAAACATGTGGTTAAATACCGCCGTATTCAATTCCCCGCACCGCGGCACCAGGCGATATTTCCCGTGGGCGGACGTTGGATTATATTAATTGCTACTTACAGAAGCCCACGTGCCACAACAGATTTCACGTTACGTTATAAAACCACTATTTCATGAGCCACGTCATTGGTCAATTATTTAGACTAGACACAGGTATGTACCGACGGTTGATTAGCGCAGTGGTAGGTACAGGAATTTGAACTCGCGACGTCCGGATTTTTTTTATGGTATAAAGAGACAAACGAGCAGTCGGATACATTTTCATGACTACCGACGCCCATAGACGGATGTCTATGGGCGTCGGTAGTCGTAGTAGCATAGAGGCTATACAGTTGCACTGTCCTCCTTTCTCCGCCCACCTCCATACATCGGCTACGTACACACCACAATATGCTTGTCCCAGACGTCGGATTCAAATTCCGTCCGGAGTATATATTTTTTTCACGTTTCGGGCCTTATGCATCATATCACGAAGTATAAACTCCACAAATAAAAAACCGGCCAAGTGCGAGTCCGACTCGCACACCGAGGGTTCCGTATGAATGGGAATAACAATCCAAACGTAATGCATGGTTTTCAAGACCTTTCTCTCTAAAACGCGTGAAGGGATTAAACTGAAATTATATATAAATTATATGTAGATCATTGGAAAAATCATTATCAATTTATAACTAATTCGCCTGATAAATGTGTCGTATATGTGTGCCGCAACCGTCTATTTAGACGGTTGCGGCACACATTTCTCAGTATTACTAGGTTACATAATTTACTAGTTTCAGATTTATTCCTATATATGTGCTATAAGTTCTTACTTCTTGCCAAATTTTACATCTCCAGGTCAACGGGAAGTACCTGATTATTTTAGGTTTTCGACAAAGTACGTTTTCATACAAAATTTGTACATAATTGGCTATAACTTTTTATTTCGTTAACTTAGAAGTGTGATTTTTTTCAAGGCATCTAGACGTAACTGACCTTTGTATTTGACAAAAATTTCAGCTTAATCCCTTCACGCATTTTCTCTTCGTCTTGACAGACGTACAGACAGACGGATAACAAAGCGATCCTATAAGGGTTCCGTTTTTTCTTTTTGAGATACGGAACCCTAAAAAGTACCTTTATATACTTGCAATAACTTTACCTTATAGGTAGGTGTATGCCCATATCATTTTAATTTCATCTTATTAACGACTATATGATAAATAAAAATATAAGAACTATCATCAACTCGCTTAGTGATATTAGTACAGGAACCGAACTATATATTATATGTTGTGCTTGTGCATGTTGAGGGGGAATTGAGAATGGTTTACATTTACAAAGCTGTCCAGCAGATGGCGCTGCAGTCGGCATTTCGAATATACAATATTGTAGAGTAAATTAACATGTTGACAATTCGGCCACATTGTTACCATGACAACGTATTTTCCAATAATGACAAGACGACGTCTGTCGGGCAGTTACTATAGATATTATGTGTACGTAAACCGTAAAAGGTCGTTTCTACGATGCAGTTTTCGTTTTGCTTACGTGTCATCACAAGTGCATTGACACCGTCGTGAAGGCGAAGTACTAAAGGTTATTTGACACCACATTCACACGTACAGTACCTAGCCGCTGTTGATGGCACACAATACGACATAAAACGCCCGCATACCTTTTGTTTTAGTCCTCTCCTTGTGTTAGGTTTCCTTTCAATATTTAGATATCCTAAAACACTGACTTGAAAATTTGTATACTTGTATCCTTTCACTACTGGAATAGATATCCAAGTAAGCCTTAGTATAGAGATAGAAAATAAAGACTAAGATTTCGGAATTCAGGTTGTACGAGAGAAATAATTACAACTTATAAGAAACCTTTCAGGGTTGATCAAACTTTTCCTTGTTGATTCTAAATTGGAAACCTTTGTTATGTCTCCGCATTTTCCAAGATGTGCTATAATTTATTATCGGCAACAGCAGTCAGAAAATGTCCACTGCTACGTATAGACCTCCTATGAGATCAAAGTTGCTTGTACTCACCACGTATTTCAGTACACAGCGCTGTACAACGCTGTTGCTGTTCAATGCTAAAATATTGAAGCGTTTTCTAGCTACGAGATGGAACATGAATAAACAAGCAACTCCGGATTTCACTCGCAAAGCCACTGCGGCTAATGGCGTGTTACTAACAAGTGGACAAAAAGCGTTTGCAATAAAAATACGCGATATGAACTGTTAGCGCACAGTTATGGCGAACTGCCATAACTGTGCGAGCCGGCTACAGTTGCGCATTAATGGAATAGAATATGCATACGGCCATTACTATGGCAATAGCCATTATTGTTCGCAACGAAACTTGTCAGAGAATTGGTTGATGAGTTTTCTGTACAGAGAGCTGTGCCCTCTGTAGGGACAAGCGAACAGTCGGTGCTATTTCAGGACTATCGACGCCCATAGGCGTTAGCATAATTGCTAATTTTGCCCGCGCTCCCCTCAAATCCACCGAAAACTCACAAACGGCAAGACACGTGACAATGTAGCTGTCACATTTTGAATCAACCAAACAACCAATAAACGTTTGGGTCTCCCCGAGTCCCGCCTCACCTCTCCTATCCTTTAAGGGTCAATTCACACCAAAAGCGCGACGGACCGCAGTTTATGTGGCATATGAATTTGAACTTTATTTTCATTACTATAGTACTTACTTGTTATCGAATTCGCGCGATTTCTGAAGCATTCGAGCGGCTTCTCGCGCATTCCAGCGACTTCGCGGGAATCCGCGCGTCTCGTTTGAGTTTCTCATGCGATAATAAGTATTATAGTAATTATTATAAAATTCATATGACACATAAACTGCGCTCCGTTTCGCTGCGCTTCGCCGCGCTTTTGGTGTGAATTGACCCATAAATAGAAAAGAAACCTTCACAACTCTTCACACTAACTACCTTTATAACAGCATCCGAAACCATCCCCTCGAAGGTTTTGGCACCGTTCCGCGCCGATCCGGGACCCTACAATTATAGCGGCTGAAGACACTCAGGGGCTTAGTCGGTATTGCACTAAGTGTTGAGTCCGACATAGGTCTAGAGACCACCCGGGCTCCTAGGTATCATATATAAATGTATTCCCCCGCGTCAACAAAAAAAAAGTCATGCACTCATCACGCTAACTATAACATCTTACATACCTAGTTGGAGCCATCACAAAAGGCATTGTAATGTTATTAAGGCGTATTGCGAAAGCCGGCTCACGTTACATTTGCTTACGCCAGTTGTGACTTGTGTCAATGAACGTGCAAGTATTTACGTCGGCACTATCGCCACTTTATATAAACAACTTTATGTACGAGTCATTAGCTTTAAAGGCTACTTACATTATGCGTACTGAAAAGAACGCTTGAGTAAAAGTTTGTTCTTGCGCCATGCAACGTGCTGTTTATTTAATATGCACAGCGCTGGATCCTGGCGGGTTAGGGGGGCTGCAACACCGGGTCCTAAGGCTTAGGGCCTTAAGGTCATTTTTGTACCCATAAAAGGGCCCCTTCTAAACACGAAGGTTTCCAAGCTCCCGGCCGCGCCAGAGGTTACTCCGGCGCTGAACATGCATGTACACAAATAAATATGAATACTAAATGTTGTTATTTAATTTTTATTTTCCCTCACATCTATCCCTATCTATAAAGACATTCTAGAATCTAGACTCGTACGACTGTTTAGGAATTTCAGAAAACGACTAAAACCAAACTATCTTTATCTCGTCTATTCTTAGATCACTTAGTTGATCTAAGCGTTTATTATTAAACGATCAAACAAAGGCAGCTTAGTAATAAAATTACTAAAAAAATTCTAAAAAAACCGAAAACTCAACGGCAATGATACTACCGATAATGCCTGATAGATTGCTAACTATTTCTTCAAGCATTAGGTATATTAAAAATATAATGCCATATAACTATATTTGGATGGATGGATGGATGCATGGATGGATGGATGCAGGTTGCGTCTGATCGGTCGATTTGGAAAACTATGGGGGAAGCCTATGTTCAGCAGTGGACGTCCTGTGGCTGAGATGATGATGATGATGATGATGATAACTATATTTATAAAACTCAAACGTGACATAGACATCCATCAACGCACAGCCCAAACCACTGGACGGATCAAGCTGAAATTTGGCATCCAGGTAGATGTTACGACGTAGGCATCCGCTAAGAAAGGATTTTTAGAAATTCAACCCCTAAGGGGGAGAAATAGGGTGTTGAAGTTTACATGGATTTCTTAGAAATTAAACGTGGGTGAAACGGCGGGGCACAGCTAGTTATAAATAGATAAATTATGAATCTAAACCACAATCCTCTGACAAACACGAAAGAATTCACCAAGATACAGTCGATTAGAAGTTCAGTGACATACGTACAGAAGTTAACAAGTTGTTTAATTTATAATTCGATCATATCACAATGGAATTTATACTCCAGATCGCTCTTAGACACGCGCTGTTATAATATAAATGCTAATAGACCAATAAAATAGCAAATGACATTTTATAAATATGGAAATACGAGTAAGGTTAAAGAACCGTTTATGAAAAATACCAAACATAAGACAATGTATTGAGATGGTATGCAAATTAATTTTCATATTTGTCTTTGTTATATGACATTCATATATAAATTATATGTGAATAATAAATTCAGATGCCAAAGATTTATTTCTCTCATTTCTAATACTAATCATTACTTACACTGAAAATCACCGCAGTCCAACTAAAGTCTAATTAAAGTTTATCGCACAAACTAAGAACGCATTCAGGTAAAACTTAGCACAGTCTACAATGACTTAATTTTCATGCCGAAAGCAGATTTTTTTTTTTATGGTATAGGAGGGCAAACGAGCAGTTGTAGCCATTTTCATGACTACCGACGCCCATAGACATATGCATAGACTACAGATGCGCTGCCCCCCTTTCTCCCCCCACCTCCGTGGACCACCGGCTACTTACACACCGCACGAAACGCGACAGCACAGCTGTCACTTCACGCCGGTCTCGTGTAAGCGAGAGGTACCTCCCCGGTCGTGCCGGCCCAATTCGGCTGCATGCAAGCATGCAGCGTGGCTCTACCTCTTACTATAGAGATTTTGCTCAGGAAAAGCCGCAGAGCATCGCTAGTTCTATAAAAAGCAGTCCATTACGTTAAACAGGAAACGTGGAAGTCCATAAGATATCACGGACAGCGTGTGTCCAGAAATATTTAATTTGATTACCCTATTAGCCCAGTAGTGTAACTTTGAAACTTTCTAATCAAAACATTCAATTCCACCGGTAGGCACGCGACCGTCTTGTGTTCTGTATAAAATAACAATAAATATATTGGCCGAGGCGGCTAGAACACTACAATAGCATATTTTTATTTAATAAAATATATAGCATTTGGGAGGCGCCGTGGAGACGTGTGTAGAACTATTGGTGTCAAACGGTAAGACGCCCACAAGCAGTCGCCAATTATACGTGTATAAGTTGTAAATACATTCGATTAAGTAAATTGGTGGACGGATTGTGTCGACTCAATTTAGCTAATCATATATTTTCTTTCCCAAATTGGTCATTTATTATTCAATGTCGTCTTAGCTGAGTATTGTCTCGCCGGGGTCTTTATACCCGTATTTTGTATAATGAAATCCCTCACTATGAGCCTTACTTTATTAAGAAATTAAGCAGTTACACTTCTCAAATTTTTGCACAACTTTTTTATATAGGTGCCTATAATGAGTAAAAGCCTATAAGAGGTCTGTGATCCTTAAGATTGACACTAATATTTTATAAGGCTAATGTATGTTTATTATAAGTTTTAAGCTAACTTAGTTAATTAAGCAGTCACACTTCTTAAATCTTTACACAACTTTTTTATTTATAATGGGTAAGAGCTTGTGGTTCAGTATTTAGCATTGACACCAATATTTTATGAGCCATTGTGTGTTTATTATAAGTTTTAAGCTAACCTAAACATAATAAAGTTTTTATGTATCTTCTCTATGTATCACATTGATTTTAGTCGAGAATACCTCGCATTTTAGAGTTTGTTGTTTATGAGATAGGGTTAAAGAAGCAGCTGTTACGTGACACGCTCATAGATGGCCGCTAAACTAGGTGTGTCGTCGCGTTACCGGCCTTTAAGGAAGGCAATTTCATTTTATATCAAACCTTCAAATTATGGTTCTTTCCCCGCCACAAAAGTCTCCATAATTACCTGCAACAAACATAAATTAATAAACCTTTTGTAATAAATGTGTGTGTCAACAAGCGGGAAGTGCTTTGTGTGTGGTTTAATAATAAAACGCATTAGACTCGCACTGGTGAATATTTTGATTCCTCGTTCTTTTTACGATCATCAAACTCATAAAATATAATACTTTAGTTATTTTTAAATTCACCACACATTCTATTAAAGTACCTATTCAAGTGTGTAGTTCCAATTTAGTACAGCGAAAAAAGATACCACTACGTCATCGTATTCGGTTAAAAGTATTTAAGCTATTATCACGTCAATCTCTATACCAAACTTCATCTAAATATGTTCAGCGGTTAAGGCGAGAAACCGTTACAATTAAGGAATGTATAAGAAATATTTATTCAAGTAATGTTATATATTTCCATCAAGTTGTAAAAATAAATATGGAACTCATTGTTACTCATAAGCTAGTGAACTCATCAGTAAAGGCTTGCGCAGACGAGGGATTTTTGTGCCCTAAAATAGATCGCTCACAACTGTACCGAGTAACGCAATTGAGGGATTAAAAGTACGCGGTACTTTGAATACATTTTACAAAAATCGCACGTCTGCACAAGCCTTAAAAGTAAGTAAAAGATAGATAGACTAAACAAAACGCGCAACATGTCTCCCTCCAGTAAATCAAAGAAAAATCTACTTCAAATCTATATATATAAAACTCAAACGTGACATAGCCATCCATCCACGCACATCCCAAACCACTGGACGGATCAAGCTGAAATTTGGCATCCAGGTAGATGTTACGACGTAGGCATCCGCTAAGGATTTTTAGAAAGTCAACCCCTAAGGGGGTGAAACAGGGTGTTGAAGTTTATATGGATTTCGCGGTTGAAACCGCGGGGCACAGCTAGTTTTTTATAAAGAAGTGTCTCGGCATTTGGCGTAGAGTATTAGTGTTGTAGCAGACAGTTTGGCGAACGTACCCGCTGAGTCTAAATCCGTGCGTGCAGCCGCGTGTCGTTACCCGCGTATTTCGGGAACGGGGCACATGCTCACAGTTTCGAACTTTACTGCCGGCACAATGTGCATATCCGCTCACTGGGTCACTGAAGACGTGCTGAATACATGCATGCGAGCCGGTCATGAACCTCCGCGAGCAAGTCATGCATGGTATTGCCGAGGCCAGAAGATAAAGCTATTCTTGCTATCAGATATGGAGGATGTGGGACTTCGTAGTTCCTTCGTTCAAGAAAATAAAAGTAATTTTTGTTTGTAGTTTAAGGAGGCAAACGAGCAATTGGAGCCATTTTCATGACTACCGACACCCATGGACATCGGTATAGAGGCTATACAGATGCGCTGCCCCCCTTCCTCCTCCTTCTCACAACAGGGGCCACCGGCTACTTACACACCGCACGAAACGCGACAGCGCAGCTGTCACTTTACGCCGGTTTCGTCTAAGCGTGAGGTACCTCCACAGTCGTGCCGACCCAATTCGACTACATGCATGCATGCATGCATTCATGCAGTGTTTCAGTCTCACCTCTTGCAAAATTAGCTGATATCACTCTCTTGTCGATATGTATATTTAGAGTGATAATAGCATAGTACCTACTAAGAAGAGAAAAACAATTATCTCCCGTCTGCTGAAAAGTGGGGGATCAACTTCTTCGACCGCATACCTAGTACTCTTCTAGGCTTGTCTTCGCTTCCACAGGATAAATTCATGTCAGGTGACCGACGCATATTAACATCCGTATATGCATATGATGCAGATAGAGATCACTTTTAAGGCGCTATCATGTTAGTGACTCCCCGGCAATGCAATGCAACTCCAATGTAGCAATCACTAGCTCTTATTAGGAATCTTACTAAAAAACATCTCGTCACCAGCCTTTTGCCCTTCCAATCACCACCACCACTAATATAATCACTATTAAGTTTATTTTTTTTATTTATTCCACATGTACAGTCACGAGCAATAATATGTATACATTTTAGAACCCTGTCACAATAACTTTCTTTGAGAAGTCAATGCAATAATATGGAATTTCTAAAACACAAATTATGACAAGGTACTAAAGTGTATAGATATTATTGCTCGTGACTGTACAATAACTGGAACCTCAACTAAAATTCAATCACAAATTCTTTCGAGTTTTAATCGAACTAGAAAATAAATACGTTCCAAGTTCTACTGCCTCGATACGTTATGAATGTATTAAACAATATGCGATATTGCTTTCCATCGTGAAAGTCTATTGTCTCGATATAATATACTTTGTCTTCAATATTAATTTTATGTATCATGAACCTGAGATCGCGTAAGTACAACTTGTATTATATGCTACTTATTAGCAATACAATATAACTATTGTTTCCTATTATCTGCGCAATGTGTTATTAATAACATGTTAGACTTATCCTAGGACATGTGGCATAATTTTATATTGAGTATTATATATTATTATTATTTCATATTGTTCCATTATAATATATAAAAAGGTTTATGACAAATCTTAATATTATATACTTAGTTAAGTCCTTTTTTGTCTAGCTTAATGTGTTGCCAACTTAAAAATATTTGTTTTTCGTTTTATCGCGCTCCTTTTTGCTTTATCTTTTACGTACACCATTTTTACCTACAAGCAAAATATAAAACATTTTATTTCCTAGCAAGACTAAATAAATAACGTTATAAAAGGTTATGCAAATAAGGTACCATTTGCATAGGTGCCAACAATTTAGCGGCCGAGTCTCATATATTTCGGCCCACCTAAAGTTATCAACTTCACGAAGCGGTCCAGCCAAACGACCCTATATATCAGATTAGTCGGCGCAGCGCTGCACAATTCACAACAGTCTCAAAATATAGGCGGCGCATCCAATGTGCAGCTCACCGGCCAACTATTTGTTAGCAGTTCGTAACTCAGGGACTAGGGGTCTTTCAAGTATTACGCGAGCACTGAAGGGGTTGAGTATTTGAGTTGATTATTATCTTGCAAACTAAAAATACATTTTTTATGGTATAGGGGGCAAACTAGCAGTCAGAGCCCATAGGCATCTGCATAGAGGCTGACTGGGCGACATACACTGACTTAAAAATTAGAAAATATCTGCTTAAGTAGGCAACACTTGAATGAGCTCCTAGTTGACGTCCTAAGTACTAAGAAATGAGATTTATTAATATTAATTATGAGACTTACGCTCAACTGCCTTGTTACTATTATAGTACCCGCTGGTTAGTCAGCACCTGGCTACCAGTAGGTATATTTACAATATATTTATAGCAATCTGTCGAGTCACCTGATTGTCTAAATATATTATACCTAAAACTCAAACATGACATAGCCAGCTCTCAACGCACAGCCCAAACCACTGGACGTATCAAGCTGAAATTTGGCATCCAGGTAGATGTTACGACGTAGGCATCCGCTAAGAAAGGATTTTCAGAAATTCAATCCCTAAAGGGGTGAAATAGGGTGTTGAAGTTTCTATGGATTTCGCGGTTGAAACCGCGGGGCACATTGTTATAATACAGTGATAATTTATAAAAATAGCCTTATTTAACATTTAAATCTGAAGAACGTTTTTCTCTTTTACCAACCGCAATTTCGGAATCAATTCCAAGATATTTCTGATATCTAGAATGCGAGACGAGGGTTTTTTTCGACAATCACAGCTATCGTAAGACCTTGGCGTAGGCGAGACGTCGGAACGGGTTCTGCGAGACTGCAACCGGAACAATGATCCTCAGACGCTTCGGCTCACTTGCAGCGTACAGGCGTCGCGGCTCGCATTTACGCCTTTTCTCCATTAGCCACGTAATTGAGTAAGTGCCACACTGCATGCTTGCATGTAGTCGAATGGGGCCGACACGACAGGGAAAGTACTTCTCGCTTGCAGAAGACCGGCGTTAAGTGGCAGTTGTGCTGTCGCGATTCGTACGGTGTGTAAGTAGCCGGTGGCCCATGGAGGTGGGAGGAGAAAGGAGGGCAGCGCATCTGTATGGCACTATCACTTTACGCCGGTCTCGTGTACCTAATGTTTTACATATGCCTCGAGAATCGTCCTGTTCAGACAGACATATATGGCTATGGTTTCCTCTATTTTAATAATTGATTGTTAATTAGAGTAGACATCGGACTAATAGGCCTACGACATTATAATTAATATATGCGGGTATGTTATGAGATAGTCCTCAATTAATTACATAATTATAATTTATTGTTCATCAATTGATTTAATATTGGATTGTGTTACAATGTTACTATGCATGTCTGATGTGGACTGTATTTTTTTTTTATTTTCAACACCACAATATCTTTCCAGAACCCACTTGTGCATTCTTTCCTAAAATGGGCGATAACTCCCCCTTGTGGGCGCTAGAGGGGGGCTGTATGTGTTCTGGAAAACCACTATGTCATATGGGCTTTTAAGGTAACATGAAAACTACAAAATAACTGATTTCCATATTGGGCGTTAGTCAAAATAAGTTTGGAAATCTCGGCTCTAGTGCGTTGGCAGAATTCCGAGTGCCAACCACTCCTTACATACTTGTCTTACTGCCACCACAATCATTGCTCTATTCATGATAGTTCACATTATTAAGGTAAATTGTTAGCGTAAACGAGCACTTGCACCTGACATGTTGTATGTTTGTAGACATGTGTTGTAGGTATGTAGACATTTGTATTAGGTTTGTAGACATGTGTTGTAGGTATGTAGTCATTTGGATTAGGTTTGTAGACATGTGTTGTAGGTATGTAGACATTTGTATTAGGTTTGTAGACATGTGTTGTAGATAAGTAGACATTGGCATTAAATTTGAAGACATGTGTTGTAGATATGTAGACATTTGTATTGGGATTGTAGATATGTGTTGCAGGTATGTAGACATTGGTATTAAATTTGTAGACATGTGTTATAGGTATGTAGTCATTTGTATTAGATTTGTAGACATGTGTTGTAGGTATGTAGACATTTGTATTGGGATTGTAGATATGTGTTGTAGATATGTAGACATTTGTATTAGGATTGTAGATATGTGTTGCAGGTATGTAGACATTTGTATTAGGTTTGTAGACATGTGTTGTAGGTATGTAGTCAATTGGATTAGGTTTGTAGACATGTGTTGTAGGTTTGTGGACATTTGTATTAGGTTTGTAGACATGTGTTGTAGGTATGCAGACGCGTTGCTTTTAGCAAAGTACCCTGCAAATGTTTGCGGAACAAAACCGCACGAAACGAGACAGCGTGGGCGTCGTCTCATACCCGTGTATGTTCAAAAGAGGCTTTAACGGTCCGGCGCCAACAGTCTGCGTGCATTGAATAAATCGCATCATCTTTTCCTAGAAATATCATAATTCGTGTTAAAATGACAGTAAAAACAATAATCATCACCACAAGTAAGAGGTTCGAGTTAAATTAAAAGGTTAAAGGCGCCCCGAGTCACCTCCGGATCGAGTCACCTCCAGATCGAGTCACCTCAGGATCGCGTCACCTCCGGATCGAGTCACCTCAGGATCGAGTCACCTCCGGATCGAGTCCTAACTCGCCTATTGCGTTGGTGCTCGACAAAAAAGACTGCTGTTCGTTTGCAACCTTTAAACAGAAAAGCGATATATCGTACACTTTTTACTATCCCTACTAATATTATAAATGCGAATGTAAGTTTGTTTGTTACCCTTTCACGCGAAAACTGCTCAACCGATCATCATGAAATTTTGTACACATGTTCTTGGAGGTATTAGAAGTAACATAGGATAGCTTTTATCCCGAAAAATTGTTCCTGAGGGATGCCATGGAATGATTTTCCACGATATCGAAATTTACGCGGGCGAAGCCGCGGGGCGCAGCTAGTCTGTATATAAACAAAGTTAGATACACTGAAAGCAGAGTGACATTTGACAACATGCGAATTATGAACAGCACGGCGACTTGGCAAATGCGGTCTCGACACAGCCGCAGATTTAAAATAAAACACGCAGTCAAAACAAAAAGAAATCCGCAGTCGCTTGACCCTGTGGAGCGAGGGGGCGTCCCGAAATAGACCCTGCAACCCGGTGTCTAGAACTAATTTACAATGCACGCCGACGCCGTTACTCTCTTTCCCAACTGGCCACTGCACCGTTTTATTTCAATTGTCTCGGCGGGTGCGCCCTATTTCAAGCGCAAATTCGGGTTCCAATCGAGGAGCACACCTCATTAATATCGCTACAGCACTCGGGTCATGTGAACTCATACACGTGAGGACCGGAGAGGTTTCAATGGCCACTCCATTATCGATGAAGGTTTATGTTCATTGAAAGCTAATGTATATTTTTGATAAACTTTTATATCAATCGAAAATGTAGGCTACATTTTTCGACCGACATCTTTGAATGTAGGAATTTTTGCAGTATATTTGCTGGCTACCAACGTCCATTCCAATCGTATATTTGCTGGCTACCAACGTCCATTCCAATCTCCAAGATTAATGAATATTCGGAGCTGTTCTTTTACAGCCCATCTCCTCCAAAGGTTCACCTCCATGGCTTCTCACTAGTCACAGGACAATATTGCCATCCCTCCTTATGAGCGTGTGCATCCTCGCCAGTCCGTGCATCCCGATGAGGCTGCAATGCACCAATTCGTGCTGAAGTTGTCAATTGATGGCTAATAAGCTAACGACAGACGAAAATGTTTGCAATCTTGTTGGTGCTCCCAACATCAAATTTTAATATCAACTTTCTCAAACAAATGAGAAGCGCCAGCTAAGTTCACTCTAATTCCGTTCAATTTGTCATAATAGTTTTACTAACAGTAACCCCAAAACACCCCTACTCCTTTTCCTTATATTTTAACCCTACCAGCAATACCAATCTACAAGATAAACAAACTTCCAAGGCAGTTACACCAACTACGTATTGAGAAAACGAACAAAATGAGGCTGCAGTGAACAAATTAATCGCATCCAGTAATTGACCATTAAAT
>LUGF01037261.1:23334-67648 GCA_001625245.1 Calycopis cecrops
TAAACCGAGCCCCGTGGATAATAATTATAATGATCACAATTTGCTGTGGCAAAATGTATCCCAGTATCTATAAGATATAGGATGCGAAGTGTAACAAAATAAACAAATATGTCTCTGAAAAAAAAAATATCTGTTGTAAAATAATTTACAAAGTCACATCTTCCAGTACATACCGCTACAAAACACCGATACTAGGATGTAGAATCTGTAAGATAAGAAGTGAAAAAAAGTAACTTTCAGTAGAATTTCAATAGGGCTGAATATTTTATATTATGCTCAAAGGCGGTACAAGTTTAAATTCATCCCTGTCGGTAGTATAATGATGTTCACAATTTGCTCTGGCAAGACGTATCCTAGTATCTGTAAGATACTCGAAAAATGACGCTGAAAAATATCTCTATAATATAAAATAATTTACAAAATCACATCTCCCAGTGCTGTGTACTTCACAGCGCCGTAAAGCCGGATCCACCTGGGTATAAAATGCCCGAGAAAGTGCACTATCGTGTTATAAAATATTAATATAAAGGATATTCTCAGAAACTGTGAGTAATATCGTCGCCCATTTTACTTGTAACGAATATTTATTACGTAGCTTGTTTTATGTATGTTTAGATAAATATGATATCAGGGACTTTAGTTTAAAAGGCTTTAGTGTAGAGTTTATTGTTCGTTATTAAGTTAGTCATATTTTTATTAAATACTACTCGTATTTCAAATTATTACATATGTGTAATATATACATGTAAAGCAAGTCACAGGACATATCTTGTAGAAATATTGTAGGAAATAGTATTGTGTAAATTCTACTTGCATTGGGTATTATTATTTTTATTATTGTAATCAGTCGTAAACGCAAACTTGGTTGTATTAATTGTAGAATTACTGTAATTACTTGTAATTGTAGAAAATAAATATATTAAAAAAAATTAAAATCTTACTTAATCAAGTGATATTTATACAAAAAATTCTCATTAGAGTTATAAAATGTACTTTTAAAAACGAATGAAGAATGTTGCCATTGCCGAACAATGAAGAATGTTGCCATTTACATGTGTAATTATTTGCCACCGCAATTGAAAATTCTAACGAGATAGACATAACAAGACAACAGACAGAGAGAGAGGCATGACATACAAGTGATGTTAGTCATTTTAACACAGAATCGTAAATTGCCCCGCGAAAAACACATCACACTACACATAAATCGAAACCTTAGTAAAATCCAGTTTGCAGACAAAACTGCGTGCTAAAACAAGCATGTTACTGTGAATGTTATTCTAGAAAGCAATTACGTTCAAATATGGAAGTTTCGAGAACATTACCATTTCTATAGGCCGGCCAGGTCATTGGAAAGGTCTAGATTGGTGCCCGTAAAGGTTTATTAAATATTAACAGCCGCTGCGAGTTAATGTCGCCACAAATGGTCTAGTGCAAGGGGTTCCCAAGCTGTAGGTTGCTATAGCAGAGCGCGCGCTGCCAAGCTTTATATGACACAAAAGTTAGCAGTCCATCAGACGGCCATTGAAAATATGACGATTACCAAGTTGGCGCGTCGCATTAACCGTTTATGCCTACCATGTTTTTAATATATTTTTTATAGTATAAATGGACCAAAGAGCAGTCGGAGTCAACTTCATGAAACAGGATGTTCAGATGCATTGCCCTGCTACCTCCAGTGGACCCAGTGGCGTAACATCTTTTACTCTGCCCTCCAATTACAGAGTCCCATACGATGAATTTGCCACGGTACTCGAATGATAGAGTTAAGCACATGGTAGAGCCGTACGTCTACCGTATTTCTAGTAGTTGAGTACGCCACGAGCCCATACTAAACCAGCACGTACGTCGCGAACTAAAGGTTGAGAAACTCTGGCTTAGAGTGAATTGAAAATAAAGGTGCTCATATGCGCCGTAAACTGGGTTCGCTCGAGTTTATGGGAGAGTAAATTAACTAGGAATTTCAATTACACTTAGTGCTCTCAGATGATTTAGGGTACTGTAAAGTACCTAAATAACGTTCAGTTGTAGTGTTGAATAAGCGATAAAATGCCATAGACCTCGCGTAGAAGTGGCTCCGGACATGGTGGGAATAGGACTGAGCATTAAGAGGAACTTAAGATGTTTTTAAACCTTTTCAAAGATATATTTAAAAATTTTGATGAGATATTAAATTTCTAGTTTTCACCGCGGGACTCACTGGTGGGTGACGCTACGCGACGTTTCATTAATCGAGAAACAAAACAGATTCCTAATTTGAAATAAGTATTTTTTTAAGTGCTTCATCATTTCCAGTTATGCGTTTCGTACTGTGTTTGAGTCGTTACCTAAGTGGACAAATATCTTTCAGAAGCCCTTACCGTTTTATATGTACTTATTTAATACCGGCGTAAAGTGACGATGTGCTGTCGCGTTTCTTGCGGTGCGTCCTTAGCCGGTGGCCCATTGAGGTGGGAGGAAAAAGGAGGGCAACGCATCCCTTATACATTTGTATCGCCACCACAAGACAATTATCTAATGTCACTCGAATACAATTTTAATACGAATCCAATGACCGTCAAGTCCTTCAGGCTAGCAGGACTAGTTGGGAACACAGTCTACACACATACGCTCGGGATTGCCCCATTGCCCTTCACAAACGGATACATTCCGGATCTATCTCATTTATCCGACACGTCAGTCCGTCGGACGGCGCGGCGACGCGTACGACGCGCCACATGTAATTGTCTCACCCGAGCTGGCGCGACACGCCATACTCGATATACTTAATTCATGTCACTACATTTTCTTTGATATCATTAGTAAGATTGATACACTTTTATTTATTATACAGCGGACCTGGCAGACGCTGTCTTGTCATCATTGGACAATATGTTGTCATGGTAACGTGTAATGTTATGTAGCAAAATTGTTGAACCTGTTATTTTACCGTTTTGTTGTTGGCGCTCCTGCGCCAAAAAAAAAATATACCTAGGAGTAAATATATACCTAGGAGCCCAGGTAGCTCTAGATCTACGTAGGACTGGACACTTGGGAGTGCAATATCGACTAAACAACTGCGGGTGCCTTCAGCCGCTATAATTGGAGGGCCCCGCATCAACAGGCATCAGGATCCCTCAAGCGACAGGCTGGCCTCGGTAAAAAGACCAAACTTCTCCTCCTTGGGGACCGTCGGCCTGCCTCTGAAAAGTCCCAACTACAACGTCGGAACATACCAAGATATAACTATTCTAATTAGTTGTTTATTTTAAACTATTCTCTAAATATTATTTTATTTCTGAACTACAGGACGAACACCAAATATTTGACAGGTATAATGGGAAAACGAAATTGTTGTTTTTACTATATTTTTAGCATTTTCTTTATATTTACTCACCTTTTAAACTTTCCCTAGACTTCCACAATTAATTCAAAACCAAAATTAGTCAAATCAGTTCAGCCATTTTAGCGAGTCTAACGAACAGCAATTCGAAAACAATGAGGCCATTTGGTAACTTATTTTTCATCCAAAATCAGCCCATTGGAGGGTAGAGGCTTCTTCTCGCCGCCATTCTGTCCGATCTTGGGCATCCCGTATCCACCTTTTACCCATTATTAGCTACAATTTGGTATGTCCACCGAGCAGCTGGTCAGCTCNTTGGATTTTTTTATCTTGCAGAGAGGGCGGTAACACATAAAAGGTTGGGAACCTATGCTAACGAATGTCTCTTGTCTCTCATTCGAAATAAAAAGCGAAATGGACACAATGCACAGTAAATGCGATGGCAGAAAAATGCACGCTTCGTTAAAATGCAGAGCATGCGGTGCAGCGCGGCAAGGCCCATGCCGAGGAAATCGCGCATGAACCGGCGCGGCGGCGGCCGAGCAGAAATATTAAACAGTTGCATCTCCACTGAATGTGCGGCAGTTCCTATGTGATGACATTGGTCAATGCTTAGTTGTATTGGTGTTCTTTTTTATAGTATAAGGTGGGCAAACGACTTTAAACCATTTTCATGACTACCGATGCCCTGATAGACATCCGCACATACAGATAGGCTGGCCTTTCATTATCCCCTCCCCTCCATGGTCAACGTTTAATAGTCTTAATGAGTGATTAAAGACACTATGATCGACTATTAATTAAACTAGAATAAACATTTATTTAGTATTTATTTATTCTAAAACAAATATCAAAAATCACATATACGCCAATAAAAGTTGTCATTCAAACTCAAATTCGATTTAAGTGAATCATTTTTGTATTTAAAAAATAAATATCATATGATATGTTATGTCAATGTAACTACGGTAATGAATTTGTGTATTAAATCAATAACATAATAAGTTTTACTTCAAAATTGCTACATAAATAAATGTGAGGTTTATTTGTGTCTGACTGTAAAATGTACAGGCTGTGGTAAAATGGCCTTGCTAGGCCATTAATAAGCTTTTTGGTTACCAACTAAGCGAGTCCACTTTGAATAATGACTAATCTACGAAATAACATAATACTACCATTAATTTCCGTGGTTCCAAAGGCCACGTATACTTTTTTGGGGGTTTAATTTTCTTTGGTCAATATTTAATCTAAACCAATTTTCTTATAAGTCGATTCCTTCAAGGTTTTAGACAATGACACCTTGTGTACTTTAATAATATCTGTTTTTTTTACTACGACTAAAGAATAAAGTAACTTTTAAATTTATAATTATATCTATACTAATAATATAAAGCTGTAGAGTTTGTTTTTTTGTTTGTTTGTTTGAATGCACAAATCTCTGGAACTACTGGTCGGAATTGAAAAATCTTTCAGTGTTAGTCCATTTAGCGAGGAAATCTATAGGCTACTTTTTAACCAACTGCGGTAAAAAAACGAATTCATATAAACGAAGTTACGCGCATCTGCTAGTTAATGATATAATAAAAAAGTAACGATTGAGACCGATGAGTACAAAAACTAAAAAAAATTATATACCTACATGAAAATAAAATAAATAATTATGTCGTACAGTTAAAGAAAAAATATAGACAAAATATTTTCCGCATAATAGTAGTAAAGCTGAGCGGGATTAAAAAGAATTAAAATGCTTTAGTTGAAAGCGAATGTGACCAAAACACTTGGCAGCGTCTATGGACCCTTGTTAGGACTGTCACATGTAAAGTGTGTCAAGGGCTAGACTCAAAAGGGTTTATAAAATTGCTTCACATTGAGAGGCGACACCCTCCTCGTGGCGCAGGCTCTTCAGGTGTAAAAGTAAAACTTTTGAATAACGTAGTAAAAGATGAGGTATTATTTTATACTAGAGAGATGACACTTTCAGAGATAGATTTTATAAAAAAGTGTGTGCTTTACCACCACGACCACGAGACTGAAGTAAAACTTAATTATTGATTTAATAAACAAATTCATTACCGTAGTTACAATGACATAACATGGCATATGATATTTATTTTTAAATACAAAAAAGATTCACTTAAATCGAATTTGGATATGAATGACAACTTCCATTGGCCACCGATGTGTGCTTTTTGTAACGCTCTCGCCAGCTTACTCCTCATGTCAAGCGCGTGAGTCATTTTCATGACTAACGAGCAGCCGGAGTCATTTTCATGACTAACGACGCCCACAAACATCCGCACAGAGGCTATACAGATGCGCTGCCCTCCTCCCCTATACTTCAAAAAGTGTTGCACTGCGTGCGGGATTACATTAATTACTTTAAGCAGATTTCGTTTTATTTTTTTATTTAATAGTTTTTCGTTCTTAATTAATCAAGTTAACTATAACCCTGGCTAAAATTATGCTATTTTTGTATCTAACAGAAAATGGCAATATTTTTGCTGTAAAAACATTTTGTTTGTCTTCTAAAGTAACTACATTTTGTAACTGTTCAAGTGACATAAAGAAATGATTGATGACTATAATATACCTTTTATGAGTCTAGTAATAGAAAGCTTTTAGAGAAATTGTAGGACATAACAACAAGATTGTTCGTAAAAATATAGTTTCCAACGACCATACATTGCCATCTACTGCTTAATTAGTTAATCTGAATCTCTCATTTAAACTACGAAAATCAAAAATCATAGACAATGGACATTGACGTCTTCTCAGTAGTTTAGTTATAACTATTAACTACAAACCACAAATGCCTTGCCGCCCGGTTATTCCTGCTATTGTATAAGAAACCGCTTAAGTGCTGGTCGACCGAGGGTTCTATACCAATTACCAACGGGAGGTGCAAACATGACAATAGAAGTAGACAAAATTACATTTGCTGGCGTATGTACACATTTTATATTATATGAATTACATATAATATAAGTTTGAAGTATTTTTTTTACCTATTTGTTCCGAGTTGAGAGTCAGACACACACACACATACCGCATGTTTAGTTTTAGGCACGGGACCCTGAAAATCTTCTTTTAAAGCACATCTGCACATGCGTCAGCTGTCGCAAACTTTTCATATTTGTTTTTTTACATTTAATTAATACACAACTCCAGACAGTATAAAATTAGCACTGACTCAGTAACAAAATCAATTCCGACGATGTTATAATTGAATATTAATTGAACTTCGTAATCAATGGGCGTTGACAGATGATTGATAACATCCTACCGCACTAGCACATGTATCGATATACATCTCGATACAATCGAATTATGGTAATCGTAATAAGAACGGCACAAATGGCGAGTCGATTCCATTGTTCACTCGCTCGCTCGACTCGAAAGATGTCACGCAACGCCACGTTCGCGCCATATTTTTTGCATTGACGTGTATTGTAAAACCATATCCTTGATATGTGCAACAGATAATATTGTGTATAAAATGTTGCGTAATGTTTTAAAATAGTCGGGTTGAGTCGCAGACAACCGCTTGTTAGATCGATTGGCGATGCTATTTTAGAATTTAATCGATGTGACTTGTTAATTTTTCATGAGTTTCGAATGATCCGACCGGGCGGTGTAAAGAGAGTGCAAATCTTTTGCAAAAGGTTTGGTTCGTTGACTCTCTATGGAGTAATCGCAATGCATTTAAAAACCAAGACCCGGTAACCAAGATCCTTGAGTAGGAAGGACGAGACTCCCCATGTCTTTGTCTTTTCACATCGGGAGCATGTCACGGTGTATTATGTACGTGTCTCTGGAACGTGTCCTTGTCGCCTGACGTATTATCTCGAGACGCGAAGTGAATACGAGGTGAACGTCTCGCAACATGTCGCGCGACATGTTCCCTTCTCAATACGAGGGGAATGGGTCGCGATGTGTCGCGCGACTTATTTCCTTGGGGCTAGTGAATACTAGGCAGAATATCTCGCATTATGCCCCCTGGTGATCCCTCTATAGGCCTCCATCTCCTCCACATCTATAGATATTCTCGTAGCACGACCAATGTAATATATATTTGAAATCCGAAACTCAATCAATTATGTATTCTAAAAATTATTAGGTTTAGAAGTTTTCAACCAATTTAATATTCCGTTTAGTTACTGCCTTCACGCGCGGTGGTATAAACACACTTAACAACGTAAGTAATGTCTGTGCTCTCTACATATTAAACAATACATATTTCTGTGAAGCCATCATACTCTCGGAGCGTATATTCGCTTGACATGTTTACAATATCCACGTTTCCTTTGGAAAACGTGCCTTATAGTTTTAAAATAATCCTAAGTAAAATTTTAATGAAATATATTTACTTTAAAGCTTACGCACGACGACGACGTCTCATCTAAAACAATTTACAGGGTTTGAAATTTTTATTCTGCCTATCTTAAATATAATATTTTATATATTACGCTATAATCGATTACCATTTCGTGATAGTGGTGTACACAAAATCCCAGTTGGTTCTGCAGTTTTTAATGCCTATATAGTCTGTCTATACTTCCAGGTTTAATTAATTAATTTTAACACATCCTTTGTCCTTAACTAGGTACACCACAGATTTTGCAGCTGATGAAATTCTACAATTACAGAACTTCATTAGCTATTCTGAACAATCCAATAAATAAAATCTATGATGTTCTTTAAGCTATTCTTGATTTCTTGAACCACTAATCTAGTCATCTAGACTTCTTAGATTTTGTTCCGATAATTACAGTTATTATGAACGAGTAAAATGAATTAGAACGGAAGATCTAATAAAAATCTCGTTAACCCGGGAAGGGAGGCGATCCGAGTGACCTACAAAACGCGTCTATCAATTAATATAAATTTAGAATGCACATGAAATGATTTCTATTCGGGTCACATTTTTAGGGTTGCCATACGTCATGGAAATATGTTCGGAATTATTTTGCACAAAAATACTAAAGTTATAGTTTGTTATATTTTTATAAAAATATGGTTTTTCGAGCGTCTATTTTCTTTTGGTCGTTACTCTATGCGTATTTTAAAAGTTTTTTTTTATTTTGAACAAATGCGAGTGAAGTTAAGTGGTGTTTTTTCATTTAAAACAGACGGTCACGACTATGCTCTCTTTGTGAGGAAGAAACTACTGGATGTTTGTGTCCATCAAAACAGCTGATTTCTCAATCGTCGCATCTAATCTACAAGGGCTACTGAATCCCTAATCAATAGACGACAAAGAACATATAATTATCATTTCGTTTACACGTAAAAAAAACCAAAACATTGTTCTAAGTTTGAAATGTCATAAGCGCAGTGTTGAAATTAACCCCCTAGCAAAAGTAGCAATTGCTACGGGACTTTCGGTTAAAATAACCCAGCTATGGAGCACAATCTACAGGACTTAGACCTCATCGTCACCAGCATTTATCGGTAACTCCTGGACACAAGGCTCTTTCAATGAACGCCAAGATTACCGATCTCCTTTACTCCACAGCAGAATGGTCGACAACACTTCGTCTCCTTAAACGCAACCTCTACTCTAGAACTTCGCTGGCTCATCTGCCATCCGTTCTTTTGAGTGTGACCAGCCCTACAAGGCCTGTGACGTTAATACAAAACAAGGCCTCAATACAACTAGCTACAGATGCATAAAGCATAGACAGAACTGTGGTGGACGTAGCGCCATGTGATGCGTTACGCAGAACTGATCGCGATCTCTGTACGCTCCAGTATTTCCTGTCACGACCGCTCGGCGCTCGTACGACAATTAAAGCCGCCGCTGCGCAGTTTTTGTGGCTGCCGTTTAACAGTTGGCTCATCACACGTCCGTCCCGGAGCACCTATTCTGCTCAAAGTCTTTTTATAGTACAAGGGAGTAAACGAGCAGTCGCCATTTTCAAGACTTTTTTTAATCGGGCTTTGGCCCACTACTCGTTCCCACCGCTGCTACTCCTGTGTCGCCAGGATCGACAGCGGCAACCAGATTTGACCCTTTGATACGATCGCAGGGAGCCCGAGGGAAAAGCAAAATCTGTCCTGCGACCTGCAGCGAATTTAATCAGAAGAAAGTAGGAGGAGTAGGAAGTAATTCCAGTTTCCCTCCCTAATCAAAGCGGGAGACAGTACAAAATTGCAGTGACTTAAATAAGCCAAGAAGTAGAGAGCTGTCAGGTGAAGTCCGGCTACTATGCACCACGGAAATATAAATAACATTTTCATGACTACCGACGCCCATAGCGGTTGAGGTTATACAGATGCGTTGCCCTCCTTCCTCCTCCTACATGAACCACCGGCTATTCACACACCGAACGAAATACGATAGCACAGCTGTATCTTTACGCCGGTATCGTATAATCGAGAAGTACCTTCCAGGTCGTGCCGGCCCAATTCAGCTGCATGTATGCAGCGTGGCTCTACCTCTTACTAAATCTCCCTCCTCTCCAAATGATACGCGAGTTAACGCTTGCGCAGACGAGGGGTTTTTGTCCACGTACTTTTAATCCCTAATTTGCGTTACTCGACACAGTTGCAAGCGGACAAAAATGTCCGCGGACTAGGGTTGCCATCCGTCCGGGTTTCCCCGGATTTGTCCTAGTTTTGAGGGTGTCCGGGGAGCGTCCGGGCGGGGTTTTATTGTAGTCCGGATTTTGATTTGATTGATTGATTTTTTGAATGATTGATTTGATTAAAAAAACTAAGACTAAAAATTTCAAGTTTTGAAAGAAATGTTTATGGTTACTGGAAGTATTTTTTTAAGTTCGTCATTTAGTTTAAAATAGTATTAAAATAAATAATAATTGATTTATGACCATAAAACTATATTTTATTCTTCAGAGTATTTTATGAAAAATACTATTTTCTAACGTCCGGGTAGGAAGCTCCGAAATCCGGGGTTCTTACATGCCTTGTCCTGGTTGATTTTTGAGATGGGAACCCTACCGCGGACAAAAATCCCACGTCTGCGCAAGCCTTAACACAACCAGTAATCAAACAGACCACGTCAAAATCGTAGTGACTGTAATCACACGTTGACAAACGACCGAGATCGCGGCCCGAGCGCCGGGGCAGATCGATTAATGAAAACGAGGGGAGCTAATTTAGGTCATTGGGACGTTTTTGTCCATATCAGATCTGTTAATTGCCTATAATTGAAATCCTCTCTCCCCGCAGCTCCCTGCAGCTCCCCGCGGCTTCCCGGCTCCATTTCATGGGGTATTTAGTGGATAAATTTCTAATAAAATCCCGTATTGATCATTAATTAGGGATCGAGCTGTTTCGTCTGATTCTAAATCAGTTGGAGAATAACTTTTAAATGTATTGTAATGGTTAATGTAATGTAATGGTAATGGTTGTATATGCATGTGTAGTCTATACACACACGACAAATTTCTCTTTATATTATGAGGGGGTAAACAAGAGATCGGAGCCTTTTGGTGACTACTGAAACCCAAAGATATCCGCACAATCGTTATGCAGTCGAACGAACCATCGAAAAATCGCTAACAGCATAAAACTCGGCAGTACAGGCTACAGCTATCTTTTTACTGCAATATGATGTGGTCCAGATGCATCTCCCTGGTAGTGCCGGCCCGTTTGGAGTGCAATGTAGCATCACACTATCACCCTACCCTCTAGGATATAAAAAAGACCAGTTTCAGTATGATACGCGCACAAAACAGACAATGATGACAATAAATGGACTGCAGCTAAAAATAAAGCCACAACAGCTGCTCAAAAACACTTATCATATTCACAGCCCAAACTAATTATCGATTTTATTAGGTGGGCCCTCGAGAGCGCGCCGCGCGCCGCCACAGACACAAAAACACCCATAAAACCTGCACATTTACATAAATTCCGTGAGCCACGGCCGAGGAACGCAGTATGCGATTCTGCAAGCATTTGCCGATGTGAGGTAGGAGATAAAGGGTATTATGTGTACGGTGACCACACGGAGTTAAATTCACGTATAACCTCAGTTGTTTTGTTTTCTACTGCTTTCAATGGGATAGGATGTTAAAATATTTTCACATTATTTTCTCCTGCTTCCCTCACATATATCTCGTATTACTTATGAATTACCATGTAATGTAATATAGGATTACATTCATAGAAGATTTTGAGCTTATATCAGATATGTACCTATACAATATTTTGAATGCTATAAAACTTATTTTATTGTAATATTCGAATGAGCTACATAAAAAAATACTAGTCCTTTATTATTTTTTAAACAGCAGTAACTGTCCGTCCTAGTGCATATAATTTATATTGATTAATTAATACTTATCAATTCGAGGTTAACGTTTTATTACTAATTAGATACAAATACACACAAATATAATTTGAACATTTACTATTGGAACAACTTAGGCTATTCCTATTGCTATTGACCTATCACGCTTCAAATATGTAGTACAATTTGTAAATTGGAAAATTTATTTTCCTCATCATCAAACAAAAACACAATTTTGTCAACGAAAAAGCTAATTAAATGTTTTACAAACATTTTTAATAGCAGCGTTATCGTATAGCTACATATAATTACGAAATTTTACTGATCATACTAATATTTTAGCTAAACAAAAATATGTGACCACGGGATGCGAATGAGCGTTATGGTCAATTGTTGATAAATTAGTTTATAATCATCAAACAGCCGTTACCAATATGAAACGACAAGTCCATTGTAGTAATTAGGAAACTTAATATATCCACTGGAAGCAATGTATGGAACTTTATTTAGTACGTAGTCAACGTTCAATATACACAGTAATTATTGTAAACACGACTGATTATAGTTGTTTGTCATGCCTATCCCGACGTCTCTAAAACCATGGTGAGCCTAGTTATATGAAATATGTGAACAGAGGTCGTTTTAATTCAAAGGATAAGCCGCCGGTAAGAAAATAAATCGGTTGCAGATAATAGCGAGTGATAATTCACGCCTGCACCGACCCACGCTGGCCCCCTGTGTGTGTGCGGCTGTGTGTGTCTGTTTGTTTACGTGTGTGTTTGTGTGTGACTGTGTGTGTCCCAACGGGTTTCCTACGCTAATTAACATTTTATTCTATAATTAAATATTAACAGAGTTCTATAATTAAACATTATAGAAACTCATTATGCACAGATTTATCGAGATTTTGATTAATAAAATTTTGCTTATAAAAAAATCGATATTGTCAGCCGGTATGTACGTAAATGTACGACTGCCTCGTGGTCTAGCGTGTTGAGTCACATATCGCGAGGTCAGTCATCGGTCACGGGTCGGAATTAAAAGTGTTATTATAATTTTTCAATTACTAATAACAGTTCCAAGTTGAAAACTGTCAGGTCCGACCGTGTAACACCAGGTGTAACCCGGACTGGGAACACGTTAAGCTTGTATCTCAGATGTCATCGTAGTCGAGATTCGGCTAAGAGAACATTATTATTATATTGTACTGTCTGTAGTCTGGGAAAGAAGGGGGGGTCTGTCCCCCTATCGACCATAAGTACAGAGGTTCGACGCTCCAGGTGAGTTCACCTCTCATATCGATGAAGCTGCACTGACCTTCAGTCCTTAGCATAATATCCATCTAAAAAAAAAAAAAAATATTGTACTAGCTTCCGCCCGCGGCTTCGCCCGCGTGGATTACGGATTTCAAAAATGATTCAAAATTTTAACTTATTATGTTATTCTGATATGAAAGCTATATTACTGTAAAGTTTCATGAAAATCCGTACAGCAGTTTTGGTGTGAAAGAGTAACAAACATTCTTACAAACTTTCGCCTTTATAATATTAGTAGGATTAAGTAGGTACTTTTTGATGCCTTTTATCTAGCCAGTTTAAACATTATCCACCCGGAGCACCTTATAACGTTCTACCTACACAGGGTATTAGTACTTTGAACTCTAGACCATATTCCCAGCATCTTGATCACACGTCTCAACTCGTACAATTTCAATGAAACAAAAAGGACTTAAGCGCGCATTTACCGCGCCAGCAAGGAGTTATTCAGCGTTTTATTTGTGAGCTGCAACGGCGCTGATGAAAGGAGGCCCGCATAAAGGCTGAGGAGGCTCCGTCAAAGCCTGACCGCTAGAGTAACTGCACAAATACGCGTCGACCGCGCTCGCGAGCCCTCGAGAACAAGAAATTAACATTCAACGTGTATGTTACAAATGGGCATTCAGCGTAGCTTTGAAGGTATAACCTTAGGACGTGATTCTTGCAGGATTGATTTGCTTGGTCAGTCGCAAGCTTTACGGAGTTTACTCTTTACTACTACTTACGGAGATGCTATGCGGCGTGGCACTATCTCTTAGTGAGAGATGCCTTGCATATGTGTAACCAAAATGGGTCGACACGACCGGGGAGGTACCTCTCGCTTATACGAAATTGGCATAAAGTGACAGCTGTGCTGTCGTGTTTCGTAATGTGTAAGTAGGTGGTGGCCCATGGTGATGGATGGGAGGAGGAAAGAGGGCAACGCATCTGCGGATATGCGGATATCTATGGGCATAAGATTGTCATGAAAATGGCTCCGGCTGCTCTTTTTGCTTTCTTATAAATCTACTATAAAAAAAACTTAATAATACATGCTGCCGTTCAGGCTGTATCAGGAAACATACAAACCGACATACATTCATGCGCTCAAAACATTCATATTTCTGTCGCAGGGTAAAAATTTCAGTAATCCGACACGAATTGAAATACATTGAGGAAAAAGGATGCTACAATTAAAGCAATAAAGAATTGTATTGGCGAAGTAACTGCTAACCCCCGATCGCGAGGTGTTTGACCCGCGTGGGCGCGCGCCGGCCGGTTGATGTCAAGACAACAGAATTGTCTTCAAGGCAATGCAATTATGAGTTTATAGGCAGAGAGCCGTCTGCTTTTGGTGATTTTACACTGATTTTTGCAATCGCCCCACCTCAAATTATTATCAATAGATTAATTCAAATAATTGAAAAAAGCATGAATCTGTCAACTACATTTTTGAAATAAAACATCTACCAAGCGGTTGACTTGGGGAGTAACTGTAACTGTAACAAAACGCGCGTTACAAAAAATCACACATCGGGCTAGGCCAATGGAAGTTGTCATTCAAATACAAAATTCAAATTCGATTTCAGTGAAACTTTTTTGTATTTAAAATAAATATGATATGACACGTTATGTATTTATAACTACGGTAATGATATTGTGTATTAAATCAATAATTAAGTTTTACTTCAGTTGTGTGGTCTAAAGCACACACTTTTTTATTCTTATATAAGAAAGTGCCCTCTGCCTTGGGAGTCTAAAAACTCTCAATCACAATAAATTATACCCATGTTACTTCCTAATAGAGTTTACTATAGAAACGCTATTATAGAGCTAGAGCCCGACGCGGCGTGTCCGAGTGTAATCTTCTAATCTAAAGTATTTATTTGAATAATATAGTGTAAATGATAATTTTGGCCCTAATTACTGTATTTATTTAGATAAAGATTAATAATGAACAGAAGAAAACACCTTCAAAAATAACATTTTAGGGGGCTTCTGCCACTGTTCAAGGAATTTAGAGTAACTACTATGTCTTGGAATAATAACGCAGAACGCGTGTTTCGTTGCAGCAGGCAACGCATCTACGTATTTTCGGGATATGCGGATATTTATGTATATTTTCACATCCAATAGTTTGTGTCCTATGCTATAAAATGTTCAGTAGTTCAGAATCTTTTTTTATAACATAGGAGGCAAACGAGGAGTTGGGTCATCTGTTGTAAAGTGATCACCAACGCCCACAGACATCCGCAACACCAGAATAATCTTGTGAAATATGAACATATCAGAGTCATATGTATCAATTTTTCCCGCTCATCTACTGAACCGAAAGGAAGCAGCGCTTTAAATTAAATACGTATCTACGTATCGGCGTAATACGTACAGCCACAGGGAGCCAATAACGGAGGAAATCCGCATATCGCGGCTCCGCACTCATACGCGACTCATACAAATGCCGTCTTATTACACTTTGTATGGATCTGTATTACCGCCGGCGACTTATCTTTACATCCGCAGGTCCGACTTATCAGGTCGACGCGAACTGTGCAGTTACCTGGAAATGAAAAATTATAAGTTAAAAATATATCACGTATTAAATGGAGAGTTTGGTGGGCTGTGGACGATGTGAATCGTTCTGGATTTCGCGTTCTGTGTTGTGAACATTTTAAATGTGGCGATAGAGTAAAAATCGGTAACTGATCTGCTTAAGTTTCACTTACAAACCATACAGAATCGAGACTGATTAGGTAAATTTGTGTGTATTTGTGTAATGTAATTGATAACTCTTTTGTAACGAAGACAATAGTTTTTGAATCGAAAGAAGTAAGAAAGAAAGTAATCAAATCTGTGGACTTATCACACCACGGCGGCCTAGCTAAAATACTTTTATTATATAGAAAAACACTCATGACCGTGGTGGGATTAACACCAGTGAGATCTGGCTTAGCGCGTGCTACAAACAGTGGAGTAACTACAGGGTGGCAAGTCGGCAAAACGCCATCGGCCCGGCCCCAAAAGAAAAGTCAGCATGCAGCTGTCGAGTTTGGGAGACAGAAGAATCCCAGACAGAAGAAATGATATTATATGTAAGGTCATTGCCCCCAAAGATATACTTACACGACGTCATACACATACAACCACAAAGCGTTGTATATTTTACGTATAAATTTATTTTACCTTATAACCTATTTTATTATTTATTAACTTTGTTTTGAACAACGTATATAAGACATTTGCGAGGGAGATTTCATGCACGTGTCAACGAAGCACCTATCTCCATTCGGTTTTCCCCAGCTTTAATTAAGCCTTGTTAAGTGCCATGTGGTGTAACAGCGAAACACATTGTAGTTACTGTGTAACTCAGGATATGACTTCACGCTTGGCCCCGCAATGCGTATTCTAATATTTCATATACCTACATAAATGGGATGCTAGATTTTAACAAACATAATTTAAATTACGGAACCAAATAATAATAAGAGGTAGTGCCACGCTGCATCCGTGCATATAGCCCAATTAGGCCGGCAGGGGAGATGATCTCTAGCTTACATGATACCGGCATAAAGCTGTGCCGTCGCGTTTCGTGCGGGGTTTAAGTAGCCGGTGGTCCATGGAATTGGTGGAACCTCAATGCGGATGTCTAGGTATGGGCGTCGGCAGTCATGAAAATGGCTCCGACTGCTCGTTTCCCACTTCATACTATAAAAAAAATCTAATGATGGACTTAAGAGATGTTTAAAGCACAGCCAATTCAAGAGCACTTAGATAGACTTTTAATTGGCGAAAACATAGTTCACAACTTTTCTTCGTGTGCTTCAGGCATTTCGATGCTCTACAATCCACTTACCAACTTTCAAATATACATCGAACTCTGACCTATTAAAAGTGCCCAAAAGCAATTACCATAAAGTGTAGAGTTAAAATCTTAATGTTGGTACTATATGCAATAAAAGTCTTATGTCGTATTAAATATACGAGGAGCCATCACAGTACATTGTTGTAACATATCAGCGTCCATTAAGTAAGTGATTCGAACGCTTTTCCTGATGTATCATCATCGTTATGTCGTTAAGTCCATAGCGGCCATTTTGGTGTGGTATTACATTTTGTTAAGCACTCTAGTAAAGATATATTTCTTGGTATCTTTTGGTAAGAAAGAAAGTTTTATTAAGGAAACAAATTAGCTTATATATCACTGGTACGCTGTGAATATAGCTTTTAAGTTAACTAAAGTGATCTAAAATTAATTCATGTACCTATATAAAGTAATAAAAGATTTCAAATTTATTTTATATTTGATATGATTGTAAATTCACCTCGCTGAAACACTTATCTGCTGTGAAACCAACAAATTAAATAACACCTTGAAAGCTTCTGCAGAACCTACACAATTAATTGAATATTGAATGTTTAAATTTTTTTTGACGACCACGCTGGCGCAGTGGTACAGGGCTCGGATAAGTGGAACATGTTGCGCCAGGGGTCGCGGGTTCGAATCCCGCTTTGGTCATGGATGTTTATATATGTATTACATGTATTTCAATAATAAAGAAAAAATCTTAATATGTAAAATTTCTTAAATTTATGAAACATATTAAATATATTCCGTTGTCTAGTACCCGTAACACAAGTCCTTACGGTACTTAGTACGAGGCTAGACTAACGTGGTGTGTAAAGTCCACAGATATTTAAATTTATTTTAAATATTTATTAGACACATTTATTTGTAACACTGAACTTTCATAGTAAAGACAATGTCTGTTACAAAGGTTATGGTATCTCAAAATATGAAGTACGTATATTTGAATATCATCCTATATGTTTCTGGAGAATATAAAATGAAATATATAAAAAAAATACTCAGCCAAGAATCTCGTGTTAATATATTATTACCAAGTAAATATCTGAATGTTTTAACAGCGAAGTTGAGGCGGTCTTCAAACGTTTACCAAATAAATTATGAAGTTTGAGTTGGCGAGTCCCTTGTTTTCCACTTTCCGTCGCCAGCAGCCCATCATTATGTAAGGCTTTAATCTATGTAATTACTTTCAAGTTTAGGTCCACTCTGTTTACGCTTCCGTTCCGAAAACCACCGTCGTTTGAAAACAATTATTTTGTTATGCCGAAAGTTTTTAGAGACGTCTATTTTTTGTGTTTTCGTTTTACTTGATGTCATCTCATCGCGTTACGTTGGTGTGCTACGTTGACGTAGCATGTCCGTAGCACTTAACGTCGCTCTTAGACAGAGGTTATTATAGTCCTTATGTTTGTCATCTGCTCTTGCACCGCCATCTGAATATAGCCTAGTCAATAGTCTAGAAGATATTATAGTGTTTAGGTGGATATGCAGACATAATTAGGGGTGTACACTTGCATACTAACTTATTACCCAATTCAGGTGCAAGACAAGCTTAAGTGTTCTCCGACGTACGAGGCTATTCGCGGACTTTGAATCTTCATTCAAAATTGGAAAACCCTTGTTTATTTCGGCCCGGAACTCAAACTCTGGACCTCACTACACATGGTTAAATGCTGACCACTTCATCACGAGCTTGTTAAATTATGACAGCAATATTTCCACAGTGCCTCATTCAACAAATGCGGCATATAGTACGCCCTGATTCGTTCGCTAGCTGTACGCGGGTCCGCTGCAGATGCGTTCTATTTACGCGTCCGCGCCCGCACACGTACAATTATCCGCTGTCGACACTAAACACACGCCGCGGTTTAGTCGGCCATTGTAGAGTTAACAATTGAAATGACAAATTTGCAGTGCATTTGTATGGAGGGAAACGAACGGGTAGTGATACGAGTTATGACTAAACACAGTTTATGTGTAATAGGATATTTAGAGCGTATGTTGTATGTTTGTCCATTTCTTTGGCAAGTTCTAACTAGTTATCGGATACCGTACGTGTAAATTTCCGCAAAAAGCGTTTGTCGCGTATTTGCGTATTTGCTGTGAAAAAAAATATTTACACAGGAAATATGAATCATCATCATCATCATCAAGCGGATCCCGTGTGACAGAGCTTTCGGCCGCCGTGGTAACTTGTCAATCTGTCAGCAACAGGACACTAACTGGCTGGTCTCCAGATCCTCATCGCGAAATGGGTCAGTCCGGCTTTTGGTGCTCTTCTAAAACGTCCAAGCCTTAAACAGATCAAGTGCCCAGTCTGAACCCTCAGCTGCAGAAATAACGAGACGGTAGAAGTCGCTTAGACGCTGCTTAGAATCTAAGGTTCAAAGGGTCGAAATCAATCAAATCAAAAAAAAAAACAATCAAAATCAAGGTTAAACTTCAACACCCTCGGGTACGAAACTACGAGCGAAGCTAGGTTGAGATACGTACCTGTATAAAACTTTCCTAGCCACACACAAAAGTCTAGAACTTTCCTATACATCAGTCATAGTTATTCCTGTGCGGTTCAGTAACGTACGAACAATGATGAGAGAGTGATTCAAGGCTTATGTCATCATGTATCGTCAGCGCTCCACCTGTAGCTCTTGTGGTACTGTTTGTATTGGGTCATACGTGTTTTAATAATAAATATAAGACCGCGATGGTACCGATGGATGGGTTGATACTTAATATACTAGTGTAGTAGGTACTTAATAGATTAGAATAGAGAGTGAGGAGGAGAGTGAGGAGGTGGGAGGAGAAAGGAGGGCAGCGCATTTGTATAGTCTCTATGCGGTTGTCTGTTTGCGTCGGTAGTCATGAAAATAGCTCCAACTGCTCGTTTGCCCCCCTTTACCATAAAAAAAAAAAAAAAAAAAGTGTGGGAGAGAGATGTATATTCGAGTATTCCTGGTCCAACCACACGACTTGTTGGCACGTTGGTAAGCACTAGTACCAACATTACATATAATCTTCACACATCACCAATCAGCTGTCATCAACTGTCACACCAATGATAAGTAACAGATATACTGATGAATTATTTATATTTATACTAGCTGCGCCCCGCGGTTTCACCCGCGTAACTTTCGATCCCGTGGGAATATCGGAATGAAAAATATATGTTGGCCGATTCTCAGACCTACTCAATATGCTCACAAAATTTCATGAGAATCGGTCAAGCCGTTTCGGAGGAGTATGGCAACGAAAACTGTGACACGAGAATTTTATATATTAGATATAAGAAGTTTATAGATTAATGATGATGATGATGCTTATACTTATAATCATTATCCAATATGTGTACTTACTTCAAACCTACCCTTTGGTCTTTGCGACTATCACCGTGAACATAGATTGAAAGAAGCCTAGCTGCGTATACCTGGGATAGCTAAAGAAGAAGGCATCTTCTCCTTTTAAATATTACCAGCTTGAAATTATGGTTAATGTATTCGCTATTACTTTGAGTGCTTTAATTGAGAAATGGTAGATACGTTTGAAAGACTTCAAAGTGTTATTTATGTTTAGGGCTTTAATTTCGGGTGTACCAACTTCTCCCGCTAATAAAGTTCTGAATGTTTAATGGAAATCTGTAATGTTGATTATAATATAATGTTGATTTCACACAATATCATATTTTACTATTCATGTATTTAAATATAAGTACCATTAAATATACAGATGGTACAAAAAATAAAAGTTTTTTTGAGATAATGTTCCAACAACTCACGACAAAAAAAACTAATAGTAGAGTAATGGAAGCCGTGATGACGTAATCATTACACACATTACAATTAATGAATGAACATGTGCTACTGAATGAGACGCGAGTGTAGCGTCTAGCTGAACTACCACGAGCAACATATAAATACACGAGCAGTTATGGACACACCAGTAACCTACATATACAAAGTAGGCACGGGCTGTTTAATAACCGCCGAACGTGTCGTTTTGTGTTTGTGACGTGAGTTACATGGGAGTTGGTGTAGACAAAACACGATCGTCGATATTAGTTTTGTTTTCATGTTGCTTGACTTCGAAGAATCCGGGTTGGGTGTGCTATACCCAAACCATCGGTACCAGAATATGTGAGCGCGTAAAATCTAAAACCACCGCAAGTGACTCTTAGTAAGAAACCAGCTTAGTAATAGGTGGTGCCATTGGTGCATTGGAACTGAACGGCTGGAACATCGGAGAAGTAGATCTCGCATCATTACATCGGATTACAAGCGGTGGCTGCGACGCGCTGTCGCGTCCCGTGCGGTTTATGAGTAGCCGGTGGCCCAATGGAGGTCATTAGGTGGAAGGAGAGAACGCACTTACGTAACCATTACCCGTGCGGATTTTAATGGGTGTCAGCATATTATCATCAAATGCCGCCGATGACTCGTCCCTGTATGCTAGATAAATAAAAACTACATCTAAAAGGTACACCAAAGCTCTAGAAACCGGTAAAGTAGTAACTAAAACCGCAGGTGGCATTTCGTACCTATTCTAATGTAACAGCTTTTAAAGCAGTTCGAAAAATCCATTATTATCAATACCAAGTTGCTAAGATTGCCGATTTATATGCATATCCATAATTGTAGAAGCACGTGCCCAAAGGCCGTATGCCAAGCTAATATTCTTATCATTATAATGTTAAAATAATAGCGAGGCGTCCCACCCACTTTATTTTATCGTGTTCAATAAAAAACACGCGCTTACCGTTTATTTTATCGTAAACGTTAGCGGAATTGTCTGGGCCGCGGAAAACGAAATTTTATGTCGCATTAAACGGATAGGGACAATATTAAAGTTTCCGCTATCGAATATGTTGCGTTATTTATGTCAACCGTGTCAACGTCTTCAAATGTTTATTTAGGCCACAACCACATAGACGAAACGCTGAAGTTAAATGAAAGGTTCGATTTCATTTGGAGTTCAGTGCTTTGTGATTTTTATCAGCGTAATGTACGTAACGGAATGTAATTCTTTATAGTTCATTGTTAATTAATTTTATTATTTCAGTGATTACATTGAGAAAACATTATTCTGTACAAACAAACATAGTTACAGATATGTTTGTTTTTACAGAATAATGTTTTCTTAATACATATATTATATTTATGTGTGTGTGTGTGTATGTCTCTGAGCTCCTCCTAAACGATTGAACCGATTTTGACGAAACTTTTTGTGTGTGTTGTAGGGGATTTGAGAATGGTTTAGATTTACAAGTCAGTCCGGCAGATGGCGCTGCAGTGACGCGAGTGAAACCGCAGGTCACAGCTGGTATGATAGTAAAATTAATTAACTATAAACAATTACGTTTACCACAAGTAAGCAATAGAATGTTAGTGGGTTGACTTGAGACTTCAACAGCCCGCCAAAGACAGTTGTCGCCGAGAAACTTTACATTACTCACAGATACAAAAAGCTACCAATTAATTAGGTTTAGTGGCCAATTATGACCAATTCAAACGAAAAAATACTGACACAGAAAAATACATTTTGAATGAAATTTACAACGTTTTTTTGCTAATTTTATTATTAATGTATTACCACTATTTTTTCTTTTATTTTATTACTTACCATGCTACTATATTTTTCTTTTATGGTACGAAAACATAAAAGTTTAATTAAAACAGGTTCGAGATATTACATTACAGTACAATTTACAAATAAAATGTGTAGTAGTGATGTAATTCTCCATTCCGACGACTGTGGAGGTGGCCGCGTGTCGGCTCTGGCGAGCTTCCATCCCGTATTCTGGGGAGAGGTCGGCGCAAGTGACAATAAGTTGAAGTGATGGTTATTGCTGGAGAGAGAATATTTCTATTTTCATAGACACTCGACGACTGTTCTCTCGAGTGTTCATTATGAAGTCAGATGTGAAAATGTGCTTGTGTCACTGGAGTTATGTAATTGGATTGGATTCGATTGTTGATTTTAATAATCTGTAAGAGGAAGTGCCACGCTACATGCATGCATGCAAGGCGATTTGAGCCATCACGTTTCGAGCGCTGTGTAAGTAGCCGGTGGCCCATGAGCATGGAGGATGGTGGGCAACGATGTTAGATTCTGTGCGGATGTCTAAGGGCGTCGGTAGTCATGAAAATGGCTCCGACTGCTCGTTTGCCCCTTATACTATAAAAAAGTTGTGTTGATTTTTTTGAAAAATATGAGCGGACTTGAAAATGTTATTTATTTGTTCGGAGGTGCCTCTCGTTTAAAACGTGCCGTTTCTGAATAACTGGAGGCCTATTGGAAGGGGGGAGAGAATGAGGACAACGCGTCTGTATTACAACTATAGGTACCTACAGATAGTCGGTAATCATCAAGGGGCTCCGACTGCTTGTTTGCCGCCTTAATTGCCATATACATATACTATAATTGGCAATATAATTAAATTTGCATTTAAATGAATACTTTACTACCTATATAATTAATTATGTATTTACTTTTTATATTCAATTCTATACCGCTAAACTAGTCTTTACTCTCAATCTTCAATTTACATACCAACAATAACCATTTACATATTAAAAATAACTTGACATGTAAATTACATAATTACATTTAAAATTAACGGGCCGTACGAAAATATATCACTTTTATAACTTAATATATAAAAAGTAATTTATTTGAACAGAATTGCTGTGAATATGCTAATAGTATTTTATTTTTGTTTCTATAAATGTTTTTTTTTAAAGAAATAATTGTAATAAATTAATTATACTACAAACTTGTCTAATTATATTTCAAGATTATTTATTAATATGCATTCGTCATCAGCTTTAGACCATGTGCCTATTTTGCTGCCCTCGGTATTGCACAGAGAGCCCGCCCCATGGTCACATGAGCAGATGAGATTTGGACAACGGGAAATCAGAATTGACTAACAGCAGCCACTTGCTGTGAAATGAGAGATGCACAGACAAAGAGATGGAAATCCTTGGAGGAGGCAGTAATGGTGCAACACAACCTATTTATTTGCAGTTTGCGCATTAGAGGACTTTCATAAATTACATGAGGTAGTTTAGCAAGATTTCGACTTGGAGGAGATAATAATGTCCTCCCAGCCGATTTCGGCTACGGCGGCCGTCTCTATAGAGACGAGCCAGATGCGCAGGACATATTATAGTGCACAAGTGTGCGCGCAGACACAAGTGCACTCTCTATTCCCTCATTCTCATATTCCGATGGGACGGCAATCCGACACGACCGGTGAGAAAATCAGGCGCAGGACCTACGGCTTAACGTGCTCTCCGAGGCACGGGGGTGTATCATCGCCAACTTCCTGACTCCGGACTGTTATTAGAAATTGAAAAATCCCAATAACAATTTTTGGTCCGACCCGGGATTCGAACCCAGGACCTTACGTCTGTGGTTGAACATGCTTACCACTAGACCACGAGGCAGTCAAAGGAGTAGATATTGTGAGGACAAATCAACCTCCTACCCCACTTTTATCTAACGTGAGATAGTATCCACCCTATTATGCAATAAGAACACATCACTACGATTGCGGTAGACTATCATAGCGCATATAAAGATTGTAGCTATACCTAGAGATCTCAAAAGCAATCCTAGTTTCTGGTATTTATGGTTGACGCTTAAGAGTACCCCTCTTATACTTCTTTGATACTCTTGAGTGGCCACGTACCTTTCCATTAACGGATTATAAACATCCCAAAAGAGAACTAATCCAATATGGTCATGTTTGCCCATGTCACTTCAAATGCCGTACAAATTGTAGAAGGTCTCACGGTGCGTCGGGACCGCGGACAATTACGCCGAGGTCGGAGTGATGTGCCCATCTACGGGGCGAGGCGTGGGCGCTGTGTGGGCGTCCGGCCGCTATCGCCACGTCTCAATCCAATTTTGATTGCGTATCGTTTTATGTGCTCCAGTATGGTGGTCTTTTCACGGGACAATTGATAAATCCGCGAGTGATGAGCGTGGGTTCCTTTTATTCTAAATTTGAAATCGATATTGTCTATGGTATCGTTTTGTATGTAGGCAGTTATCTGTGTTGGGCCAATTCTTTTATTTGATACGGTCTATTGTCTATGGAAGTTTATATTTTGTTATGATAAATTCGTTTTGAAATAACACATTTGTGAACGGAAGTTTATTTAACGTGTTTTTGATGACTTACTGATATTTCGACTTTCATTGATCGTAACAATTGAAACATTGCCAAAATATGGGGATGCTGTAAATTAAATAACGTCGTCTAAATGTATAAAATTTTTAGTTTTATATGATCTGATTTTACATATAGATTTTAGATTTAGTAAGAGGTAGTGCCACACTGCATGCTTGCATGCAGCGGAATTGAGCCGGCACGACCGGGGAGGTACCTCTCGCTTACACGAGACCGGCGTGAAGTGACAGCTGTGTTGTCGCGTTTCGTGAGGTGTGTAAGTAGCTGGTGGCCCATAGAAGTGGAAGGAGCAAGGAGGGTAGTGCATCTGTGTAGTTTGGATGTCTATGGGCGTCCGTAGCCATGAAAATGGTTCCACTACTCGTTTGCCATACATACCATAAAACAAATGTAGTGTAGGGGTTAGTGGTAAGATCGTCATCTCAATAATTCAAGAGGTGTTTATATTTATCCTTTTAACATCTGGCATATATTTAGCAGTAGGTACGGATGTGATAGCTGTTATAATAATCAATTATTGATAATTAATAATTATTTATAAAAAAACCTTGTTCACGTTTATAGGTATTTCAGAGTCAACACCAGGTCAGGTCAGGAAAGTCCACGCCAAAAAGTCGAACAATACTAAAATATGTACTAGAATAAGCCCCAATTATTTTAAAATTAATTAATTATTCAAAATCTGTCTGTATTTGGAAATCGTGCGTCAACTTAAACATACTGTTGTATCACAAGGGTAAATATACTACGTACCTACTTATATCACAACTGTATGTTTATTATTTACATGCAAATAATATTATTTTTAACCATAAAAGATAAAAAATCTACGAGCTTACGAGAGCCAGTCTTAAATGTTTAAATATGGATAAGATAAATGTGGCAGTATTATATAAAGGACTGCAGCCAGCTATAACTCCGAGGTGTAAATGTCCAAGCTCGCCAAGTGACCGAGACGTGTTAGGAATGCGACGACCCACAACACCGGGGCCCACCGCTCGCCGTTGGGGGCACCTCCCTACAGCTAGGGGGCCCTCCCTACCTTACACATTTAGGCGCATACGTGACCAATATTTCATTTAATATTTGCTATTTCCATTAATTCATCGTTGTATAATTTTGTTCAATTCATTTTATGAACAAAATTGTACGCAGTAGTAATTCGAATTTCGAATTGTAACAGATTAAATATTGCGATTCTATATTCGAATTTTGAAATATATTTTTGAAAGTAAAGTTTTTTATTCGAACAATACAATAATTGAAATGATCGCTTGTTTGAATTTTAATACGTTAGATGCATTTTACTTTACAACCCAAACTCACCTATCGTTTTCACCAATTTAGATATATTAGGTAGATATACCTCTGTAGAACCACATCCACGAATTATTATCACTTCTTTCATAATTCCTGATTTTATCCTTAGATTTCTATGCTACCTTATTTATAATAATATAGTCTATTGAAAGAATCCTATGATAATACTGAAAGAAGCAATCTCCAGTTTTAGATGTACTTTTCCCGATTTGAAATGGAATTGGATTTTAGATTTGCGTATTATTTTCTATCAAGGCTCAGTGCATCATATCGGATCGCAACATCAATGATGACGTCATCATAGTTCATTGATCAATTTTATAATCATCCGCTTTGGAACCTTCGATACAATACACGAATCCTAACGCTATTTTGTAAGCACTACGGATATGTAGGGGTTTTGTGTGGGTATACTGACGGCTTTCGAGGTGTGTATTGCCTCAAATTCATTTGTAATAATATAACCGGACGAATACAAAACAGTCTTTCTTAAAAAAATAAAACTTTAGCAATCCTCTCAGTGTAGAAAGAACATAATGCCCTTTTGTTTCTTGACCCACTATCAACTTATTAAAAACTCCGCCATTCTCGTCCTGCCAACTGCTGCAAAGAATAACGCCATGACAAATTTGCAAAATCAAAACATTTTCATCTAAGAACGTTCTAATGATTTACTTTATAATAATAATATCCTCCTAGCCGATTTCGGCTACGGCGGCCGTCTCTATAGAGACGAGCCAGATGCGCAGGATATATTATAGTGCACAAGTGTGCGCGCAGACACAAGTGCACTCTCTATTCCCTCACTCTCATATTCCGATGAGACGGCAATCCGACACGACCGGAGAGAAATCAGGCGCAGGACCGACCGCTTAACGTGATTTACTTTAGAATGTAATAATCGTCATAGATCATGATTCACGAGCAGGAGTCACTCGCATTCAAAAGCTTTCTTTAACTAAGTCGTCCATCAGGGTGGAGGCTGTCCAGGCTCAAACCTGGCAGGAGGCGCAGGACCATTCAATAATATTTATCCCCAGCAATAAAAATAAATTCATAATATAAGTAGATTAATAATACTCCAACTACCGACAATCCAACTCTAGTCCAGAATTAAGAATTCTTAGTAATTCCCAGACGATTCTTTAAGATTTTGAGGACGCATTGTTGATGGGAATAAGACTTCCAAATAAAATAGGCATACATTGTAGTCTTCCATTATTTGTGCAGATATTGCTAAATAGAGTTACTCTGGAATGTTTGTTCTCAGATATTTGCCCATTGTCTAAATAAAAAGCATCTCAACATCAACGACTAGTATGGCAGTCAGTAGCGGTCAGTATTTTTACATCTGAGTACCTGATAATCCCTTCTCCCCCGGGGCTGTCAATTTAACAGACGAGCTCTACCCGTGACGTGACAGCACCAACAGGACGGCCTCAGTATTCCGTCAGACCATTTCTTATCTCACGTTACACCCACGTTACATAATGTTGTTTGGTAAGCGGTAGTCAAACGCTGCATGCATGCATGCAGCCGAATTGTGCCGGCACGACCGGGGAGGTATCTCTCTCTTACACGAGACCGGCGCGAAGTGATAGCTGCGCTGTCGCGTTTCGTGTTGTATGTAAGCAGCCGGTGGCCCATAGAGGAGGCAGAGAGCCGGCAACGCATCTGCGGATATGCGGATATCTATGGGCATCGGTTAGTTAGGTAGTTATGAAATTGGCTCCGGAATGCTCCTTAACCCTCTTGACTATAAAAAATTTTGATGTATCCGGAGACGAAGTTTTTGTCATATCATATGATAAGGCGTAACGTTATTACTTCATTGCATCAGAATAGGACCTTCGCTTTATAGTAATTGGCCACTAAAATTCGAATACCTACGCATGTTAGCTGTTGGCAAACGAGTATTTATGAATCAAACTAATTTCGTAAATGACTTGTGGGCCGTATTCAACGAACATGTTAATGTTTGAAAATATTTTCTGTCTACGTCCAATTCGAGTACGTCCCATGTACGTAGCCGTAGTACATTATACACTCATTGTACCAGCCCTTCTTATAATCTCTATTATAGCAGCACGCCTGTTCACGCCTTGCCTTGGCCGGTGATTGAAATTGATAGCAGGAAACTGTCAAACAGCCGACCAATTTGGTGGAGCCGTCCCGACTGGTCGGAGCTACACCCAAATTAAATGCTATGACGTTTAGTTTGTCCGTTTCGTTCCATACACCTTCTCCATTAATCTTCATTCATCGCCGTGAACATGTTGTATCATGCCATGAGCGGATTTGTGAGCCATCGGCTGTCAATGCTTTGGATTGACCGACTTTAAAAAAGGAGGTTTACATACGACTTCTTTTGTACACGAAATTTGTTTTAAATGTTGTTTAAATATCGATGCTTTTGAAATTGTTCCTATGATTGACGATTTAACAAGTAGGTAATATCTAAATAATATTTTTAATAAGTATTTCATTTTGTGCTTTCTGCTTTTGCCTTGGTAACTAACTGTGTTTTATTGTTATTAAAAAAAACAAATAAGTAATGACAATAGACTGTCGCATTCTATAACACTGTCTTAATCTTTTTAGAAACGTTTCCTATCAATAGCCTCATCTCTTCGCGCTGGAAATATGTTAGCGGCTCTCCCAGTGGCACCTGTACAGTGCAGAAATAGCAATCCCTCTTAATTAAAATTAACAATACTATTGCAATAAATTGGACTTAGGTGTCAAATAAACCATTGCCACAATAAACTACAATCAATCGCCATATTGAATGTATTAAAATCAATTGCATTTACGGTGTATAAAGGGTAAACCTCGCAATAAACAACTGTTAATGTTCCAGGGCTTGTGGAATATTCGAGAATATTTAATGGCGGCCATTACAGGGTATCAGTTACATAGCACTAGCTGCCGAGCTGGTTTCTATTGAACTTTGATTACAAAAGGTATTTTGATTTCGAACTATGTAGGCTCTGTTTCTTGAGCTTGTATATTTTTTACGTGCCGCATATATTATGTGTTGATACACGGAAACCTATTTTATTTCTGTTGGTCCGTTTGTATTTCTGTTTGTCTGTGTGTCCCTTGTATGGCTCTATTTCGTTATACGACAATGGGCACTGCATGTGAATTTTCAACAACGAATTTTCAACATTTCACAGAATTCCTATTAATTCACTTTCAGGGCGCAAATAGTCAAAAAATATCTTAAAGGAAAAAGATTCCTGCAATCCTTCTTTTGCCGAATTGGGCCGGCACGACCGGTTAGGTATCTCTCGCTTAGACGATACCAACTTGAAGTGAAGCTGTGCTGTCGCGTTTCGTGTTGTATGTAAGCAGCCGGTGGCCCATAAAGGGACGTTTAATGTCAATTATCATTAACTAGCTAAAATAATAAAAACATTATTTCAACTAAATTAAACCAGAAGGGTGGATATTTAAAAAATATTAGACTACTACATCTGCCAATCCGACTCACTCTTGGCGGGTTTTAGGTTAACCTTTATCTACGCGACTGTACCGATATGTATCAAGGGTTCTTATAGGCTCTTTACGTATTCAATGTACGTCTGGAATCTCGTTCTCTTATCCTAATGTATTTATTATGTATAACTGGGTGGATGAAAAACCCCGGTTCAATTACATGGAATGTCACAATCCTACTAATATACGAATAACAAAATATTTTTATCCCGAATGGTTGCCACGGTTACTTAACTCGGAGAAAACGAGGCACAGTTAGTGATTGTCTAGTTGAAAATAAAACTAAATTCTGCTGTATGTGAGGTTTCAGAAATATGTGATAGAGTAATTCATTTGCCCCTTACCTGTTATACAGTTATAATGTTTTTACCTGTTAGCGTAAGGGTACTTTCGGCCTACATCTAATCATAGACAGTAGACACACCTTATAAACTATAAATGTATTCAATTATGGGCATAGACAAGTTCTGGCAGACTTTGGAATGGCGGCCACCTCGGCGACGTGGGAGTGTGTCAGTTCAGTGACATTTGTTTAAACTATAATTAGTCTCCAACTGTGACTAATTAGCGAGAACTTAATCACAGATTAAATTAACGCAACTTACCCGTGAAATGTAGGAATATATCTCTGGTTCTAAGTGGTGTATAAAGGTGCAACTATTTTGAGTTAGACCTCTCTTTTTTCGCTGAGAAATACATGTATTATGCACCCAATGAAACCCATTGCCCACATAAAGACAGGAAAAAGGTTTTTAATGTTATTCCCTTTTGTAATCTCTAATTGATTTCATATATTAATAAAAATATATTACATATTTGATACAAATTTGCGTGAAGTCAAAATGTATTACAATCTTTCTATTTATAATGTTCACATTATACATACAATAAACGTATATTATAGTATATATGTATTCATGTACTGTAATTAGGTACACAACAACCGTTACTGTAAGGATGGATCATGCTTCATTAATTATATATCATTAAAGCTATCTGTTATAATTATGATATAAGATGTCTATTTCAATTATATTAATTATACCAACATTCAGCAGTAAAGAATAATTACTTTTGTACATAATAAATCCAATATAATTATATCCAATATAAATATATGATGTATAAATTACATTGGAGCAAAGTTTTATCTTTGACCACATTAATTTGTACCGGTGTAGTTTGAACAAGACGAACAATTCCACGCCGCTTTGAATGTCCGACGGAAAAACAGACTTTAAAAAGCGTTAGAGTCGGCGCTAACACTAATTAAAAGTTCCGGTAGGCTCCGGCGGCGTTAGCTAACGAGTGACGTCTCGATATCGAGCCTACACGACCATAGACGTAATTGCTTTTGTACTGCTTTAAAATCTTTAACCATAGACAATTTTTGACGTGATGAAGTCTTCAAATATTATCGATGATCGCCGCCTGCATGCACGAAAAGGCATTTTGACTAGGCTCATGACTGCCACGTGCCGCGTGCAACCGAGAGTGACCATCGATCGACCCAAGCATTTGGTTTTCATCAATGTTTTTATGACGTTAATAAGTAAAATTATCGTGAGTAATCGACTTTACAGACAGACAGCTTAATATTACATCTAGATAGCAAAGTTATCCAATTGTATTGAATTTAATGGCCCCCACTGGGCCACCTGAAGTCTCTTATGCCGCATGCAACACTACTCCTTAAGCCATCACTTCACGTCTGTGTTAAGTCTGCGAGATGAACTTCCTCAGTCAAATTAGCCGAATTCGGCTATAAAGCCATGATAAATGAACCTCATATACAAAGCATCTAAATGCACATTTCTAATTGTACGTAGAAGTAGAGTAAAACAGTAGAAAAAATCGTATATTACAAATATGAATCTATTTTTTAATTACACGAAAATCAAAAAGGAATTCCCCTTTCTCACTATCGTTATAGAATCATCTAAATCGGAATACACAAAGTTTACAATCAATATAATGTAATAAGTAAAGCCTGGACCGAATCCCTCATTTAAATTCCACTTGTACCCTCCGATCGCAAAAACGAGGCGAGCACGCAACTCGCATTCCTCCGTACACGTACACACGCAACCGATAGGCTACAAATATTACAAATATGAAGGTTTGTGTGCGTGTTTTTTTTTTTCTTTTTTTTTGTGTAGGGAGGCAAAAAAAATTCGGAGCCATTTTCATGACTACCGACGCCCATAGACGTAACACAGATGCGGGCAACGCATCCTTCCTCCTCCCCTTTAAATGGGCCACTGGCTACTGCACACCCCGGTCGTGCCGGCTCGATTCTGCTGCATTTAGACAGAGTGGCACTGCTTCTTACGAAAAATCGATATATTCGATGATGATTTTTCGATATTCTTTCTCACAAAATGACACTTTGCTTTTGGCCTAATCCACGCCAAAGTTCATCATATATTCTCTAATAATTGAATATACTTTTTATTCCGAAACAAAAATTATTCCCTTGAGACAGACATTACGGCTTCGCCCCCATAACGTTTACAAGGCAGGGGTAATAAAATAATAAGTGGGTAAAAGCTTGAACCAAATCCCTGATCAAATTTAAATTCTATTTACATCTTTAAATTGCAAAAACAAGGCCGCCACGCAATTTCATTTCTGAAATATATAAAATGTAATAAATATATTTCCATCAATCAAATGAAGAAAGAACCATTTCCTCAAATTTAAAACGTGGAAAACGCTCAAATATTTTAATTGTACACCTATAGGGTGTTATTATCAAATTTACCGATACTATACATAACGATATAACTTTAAGATAATAGACCCCTACCTCCATGAGGTAAGGTCGACCCGCCCTTCTTTTCAGCTCGGGGTCGCGGGTCAAGGTCACCGTGACCCGAGAAACTGATTGCTCGGGGTCGCTTGGAGTAATCTATGCGTGTACTCAACGTAGTTACGGAAATTATTGCTCTTTTATTTTTATTTCTTTCCTTTTGTTAGTGATTGTACCTTCAACATCATGATCTAGAAATTAACGTTAACGTGGTAGATGTAATTGTTGACGTTCAAAAAGTAATTTCAGTAATTATATTTGGAATAAAAACTTTTTCATTTTCAACGGCTATCTAATTCATGCCAAACATCAGAGTAACTACTGCTTATTCGATCTGTATTCTCAAAGACGTAGATTGATTGTAGCATAAAGATTTATGGAAACTTTATTAGCTTATAAACTATATAACTTATAAATATAATAAAAAAATAAATATATCTTTTTTTGTCTATTTTTCTATGTTTCCAATAAAATTCTTTCCTTTGTTTTCCGTGGTGCAGTAAACGTTCATAGTTTCAAACATATTCGCTTCGTTTTGTTGGCTTCCTAAGTTTCGAAAAATGAATATATTTGTCTAATTTCTCGAGACGAGACGACCAGGAACATCACGGGGGCTGATGATGTTGACAGACGTGCTTTTTGTTTACAATCCAATCCGTTTCGGTCTGGTTGGACGTCGGTCGCGGGCGGTGCGCTGCGAGCCTTTATTGTGTAAGTGGATTATACGGATGGACAGGAAAGCAATTTCACGAGCATTACACCTACTTTACATGTAGTTATACCTAGTCACATCTCCGCGTATTATGTTCTCCTGGTACATCGTTTCATCAAAATTTAATTACAAAAGTATTAAAAAGATGGATTTTTTTTTCAAATTATCAAATATATTACCGTATATAATAATGGTATTATAACGGTATAAGGTAAAAAGTAAAGCTATATTGTATATCAGCGAGAAATATTCCAACTTACTAATTACTAAGTGCTTCGCGAGTTTATAAGAACCCTGACCTCACAAAAAAAGAGGTACCTAAAGGAGAGCGACATATTTGAATAAACTATAGCTTTGCGGATATTTATTGGCAAAAAACGTCGACCAGTGTACAACGGTTTGTCCCTCTTTGTTCCACTGCACAATAAAACAGCTCTAGATAATCTACAATTTCAGATGGGCCAGTAAGGTTCTAGAATGGAGGCCGAGTTTGACAGTTCTGGGATGGGTGGAAGTGCAGGAGATCGGTTGCCTTCGCGTTCCTTAAGAGACTTATGTCTCGCTGCAAATTTCTAAGGGCAACGATTATGATCAACCCAACGTCCATGATCGTAACTTAATCTTAAAACGTAGTTTGCAACTAATCGAATACGTGCGACAGACTGAAAATTTTCACGCGTACCATTTACCGTATGACATATTTAGCCTAGATTATAGCTTAGATCTCAGTATGCTGTCCAGAAATGCCTGTATTTTATAACTATGCTATTATTGCCTGTTATTACATTTGCATAACGGTTAACTCGTGGTTTTTTAGTACTTATGCTATAATTTCTTTACTATAATATTGATATGTTAATTGGTGAAAATTAAGTTCAAAGATTCCGTTACAAACATATTAGATTCAAACGAAAGGTATAAAAGCGTGTTAAAAAGTAATTATGTGTTAAAACATAAGAAACATTAAGAAACATGATACCAAACGGCTTCAATTTTATGCTATGATAATATTTTTATTTCGACCATAGAATTATAAATGCGATTAACATATATATTTTAATGAAACATTAAAATATTATCCACTCGTCTTAATCTGAAACCATTTAACTTCTTAAATATCCTATCAATATCGCATTTGGTTACCACAAGATTAATTTTGTTTATACAAAGATGCCCTACCTAATAAATGTGGAACACATATTAATCTTTATAATTAAAGAAAGCCAAGATATTAAATAAACTGATTTACGGCTAATAAAAAATATAAAAACATTAAGAAGACCTCAGATATTATATTTTAATATTCTTTAGACATTGTGGATTCAGACAATAAGAAAATGGATTCTTCTCAAACTGTGAACACAATAAAGTACAACACACAAGTGATAAATATGTGCTTTGCAACTATTAAGTTTTTCATATTAAAACAGTATAAAGTTGGTTATTGCTTCATGGCTGGAAAATACATACAAGTTTCCCAAACCTTTTAATAATCCCAGGCTGCATCAAAAGTATTATGTATACAAAGATTTCCTTCGCAACTTTCATATCTGATGCAGAAAGAGCCAAAGTCACGGGAATAACTGAAACTTATTTTAATGACTCATCCCCATGGAACAACGGTAAATTGATCCGGGAAGCCGTCGGGGTCGGATATGAAACCGATACCGGGTCACCTGTCCCCAGAACTTTAATCCACGCCTTTAACCGCTATTGACAGCTGCGGTTCCGACCAATTATTCCGTAGCTACTTTGTCTAATTTATAACATATACCATTTTATTCCAATTAACAACAACAACACAACAACGACATATCTTCGCTCCAGTTTTCTAACAGGGACAAATACAATTGACATTACAATAAAACTAACGTATTTTACCTCGGTTTATTTAATTATTTTAACAGCCCCGACGTTTCCATGATTGCTGCAAAGCTTCTGAAAGCTTGTTATTTATAATTAATTGACATTTCTCACTGATCTTTTACCACGGTTAACATAAAGTAATTATGTTTTATACTTTTAATGACATTGACAATCACGTTGACGCCTTTCTTGGTAGTAAAGTTTATAAGTCTCGATATTGGTCTCCACAACACCCCCCTATAGCTCACTACACCGACGTGACTCTATTGCTATCTGTATGTTTAAGCTGCCTCATTTTCAGTTTTTTTAAGGTAACGACGAAGCGCGTTCAGTTGTGTCTGTTTATGGATGTCGGCTGTCATAAAAAGACTGCTCGTTGGCCCCATAAAAATAAACCTCCTCTGTATAATATTTTTCAAAAGCTCTAAAACGTAATGTGTTGAGAGAAAAGCTCTTTTTTCGTTTCCTTTATGAATTCTTAGAATGGGGAAAGTTTACGGAGGCAATAAGCTTTCCGTGTAAGCTCTTTGGTGTAATTGAAAATTTGTTAACGCACTTTCAAATTGCAATTATGACTTAATTACACTTAAAATACCTGTTTATACAAATTTTTATTGGTTTGTCACAAAAAATTATTTAGCACTAAGTAAGGACAATAATTATATCTGTGGACTTCTAACACGTTAGTCTAGCCCCGTGCTAAGTACCATAAGGTCTTGTGTTACGGGCTCTAGACAACAGACAAAATATTCAATACTTTTATAAATTTAAGATATTTTTATTGCGCCTACGTTTTTTGGATTATGTTTTATCGATGGAGACTCTCTTACTATTTACTCCCTTTAGGATTTTTTCTTCCTCGACTAGGTATGCGTCTATCAGGTAGGTATACTATCGCTGCAAAAAAATTAAAAAACGAGTAAAACCGCGGAGCGGAGTTGATGATATAATACCGATAGTAAATATATCAATGTAACAACAGAATCTCAATAAACTCAATACAATTATATACTAAATGTTTATAATCATCTCATTACATCCTTATCGAACTGTTATGAACCGAACCTATATTTAAATGAAAGTAGGTTAAAGATGTGTGTTATCTTCTAGGTAATGCAAGACAGGCTGTTTCCCGCGATTTTATTCGCGTATACTATTAATTTTCTGGGATAAAACGTATTTTTTATGATGATTTAATTTATGTAATATTTTTTCAAGACTGTTAAACATTAGATTTTGCGTAAAAAAGTGACAAACATAAATACAAACTGCCGCATTTATCTTTAATAAATAAAACTGTTGTCGAGTTGCCCCAATAGAACTGCAGAATGGCACCACTTACTAGTAATACGGCTTTTTTTTTAGTACAGGGGGCAAACGAGCAGTCGGGTCACCGAGAAGACGGCTATAGGAGATCCCCTCACCTTGAAAGCCCTGGAGGGGCCCGGAGCTTAGAGAGGTTAGACTTGAGAAGAGAGGCCCTTTTATGGATTCAAAAATGATTTTAAGGCCCTTAAGCCATACGAGGTCCCGGGCTGCAGCCTCTCTAAGCCCCCACTAGGATCCAGAGCTGAACCCCTATATTCTTGCACATAGTCCATACTATGATATGATAAATAAATAATACATACAAGCGAATTTAAATGTACACGGCAAAATGTAAGCTGCGTGCGTGTCTGATAACCCGCAGACACTTCGGCTCTGCAGGAGGCTGGAGGGGGAGTGGGGGGAGGTCCGAACAGGAATAATTAGCGCGGCCATCTTATCTGTAATTAATTATACCGGAGGACTCGCGCCATCTGGCTTAGGAGTGAATTTGAACTAGTCACGGTTCATAGTTGAACGTTTGTTTCTTGTAAATCAATTGCTATTGTCAACAGTGTACTGACTGTCCTACATATTATGTACTACTAAATGGCACAGTTTATTTATAAGACAAGAAAGTAAAGCAAAGATACCTACTTACTAAAAATTTTGTAAAAATGGTTGACTCAATCTATCGTATTGGGCAACTGTAAAGGCAGATTACAAGTGTGGTAAATCTATACATATAAAACTCAAACGTGACATAGCCATCTATCAACGCACAGCCCAAACCACTAGACGAATCAAGCTGAAATTTGGCATCCAGGTAGATGTTACGACGTAGGCATCAGCTAAGAAAGGATTTTCAGAAATTCAACCCCTAAAGGGGTGAAATAGGGTGTTGAAGTTTATATGGATTTCTTAGAAATTAAACGCGGGTGAAACCGCGGGGCACAGCTAGTAAATAAATACATTTATTAAGCGCGAGAACAGCTGTTATTTTGTGGTGGAATCGTGTGAGCCATAGATTCCCGGTTCGCCAGTCCAAGTCAGCTGCAATCCTAGTATATAGGAGAGATATAAATCTAAGATGATTATTTTTTCATATTATTGTCTATTTATGTCAGTGGCGCATGGCACAATCTGTGACCTCTATGCGGATGTCTATGGTAATCATGAAAATAGCTCCGACTACTCGTTTGCCCTATACTATGCAAAAATAAAAATACTAATATAATTCGAGGTCACCCTATATGCCGAAGAAGTCCAATAAGGCTAAACACGCCGCCATATTGTCAAACATCTAGCAATGACAATCCGGCTAGCCGTTGACCCGCTGCAATACAAAATGTCTGTTTATGGCACAGCAAGCCGTAATGTATTACGGCGACTTATACGATTTAACTTCGACATTATGTACACATATACTTCTGTTCATAAAGATGACAACTCGACCCTGAAAATATTTTTTTCTTCATATCTACCAGCAATGTATTAAATTAGCACTTTAAAACAAACCTCAGAATAATATTATTAAAATAAAAAAGTAGAAAAATAAAATGTCCCAAAAGATAACTTAAAGTAGCAAGTTTAAGTGACGTTCATAAAATGTACTGTTTACCGAGACAGTATTTAATGGAAAAGTCTAGAAAGTGCCGGGACCCAGGGTGGAAACGAAGAATTGTGCAAATGAAGAACACTCGAAAGACAAGGAATATTACCTCAATAAGCCATTAGAGTCCTCCGCTGGAGGGTCTGAAGCTCTCGGGTATTAAAACATTAATACAGATGAACGAGTCGTTATTAGCAAAATACGTGTAGCTACGATTATATGGCATACTCATTTCGCTCTTAATACATTGTTGTTTTCTCCTTTTTCTTGTTGTGAAGGTTTATGATATCGGTTAATAGTAAGTATCGATATTACTACTGGTCAAGTTATCGTAGTTAGAGTTAGTCGAAACGCGACTAGTGAGCCATCACTTGTAGACGCACCTAAGTTTAATTTATGTTTAAATTTTATTAACAGAAAATTAATATAAAAATTGGAAAAAGTTACTTCGAGCAAGTTACATTTTTGCAAGATTTTATCTTTTACTTTAGGTACGCTTGCCGGCTGCTTACTTATTACCAATAAAATTCTATTGTTTCTATTGGCATTTTTGTAATAACAAATTTTTGAAACTTAACAGTTTTATTTATAAATACGAACAAATTAATTTTATATGAAATCCCCTATTCGGCACATGCCATTTATAATAAATAAATTTATTCATTAAGCGCCATAAATTCTTTACGAAGCCTCAAACAAATAAAAACTTTGGCAATTAATAAAATGCCGTGTATAGGTAATACACGAACAATAATATGTAAGCACCGCACACAAAGGCGGCCTTATCAATTATTCTCTAGTGGAATATAAAGGGCCAAAGTAATAAAAAAATATTACAAAACTCTTATAAAACTGCGCACAATTTAAGGGTTCGGGTTCAACAAGCTATTACGGCCGTTCTTCCATTACAATACATCGCAAAAATGTAAGAGTAAATACCATTTATTGAAACGTATAAATCTTTTACGTTGCCAAAATGATTTATATTTCAAACGTGGTAAGAAAAATATGTACTAGCTGTATCCGTGCTTTCGAGATAAAAATTTTAACACGATATACTTACAATTCTCATAACTAAAATCCAAAAAAAAATTGACAAACAAGTAACATGTGAATGTGAAAATAAGTTTGATGGACAAACTTTATTAACATTAACATAGTGCATCGTCTACGGCCCTGTTAACGCAAAAGGCAAATTAGCATTCAGAAGGCAGACGGCGGCAATCACACTCGCACCACTAAATTCATTGACTTAATATTATCAATTCATTCACTCTAGAGGATAATGGGATGCTCGCTCTTTATCGTATTCTTCTGGGGCCTTAGGACTCTTACAAACGGCACGACCAACCTGATGGTATTCAATGAACTAATATGTTGTTTAACTTATCTGGTTGTGCGGCACGTTTCAAACATTTATCTGCAATACTGGATCACAGATTCTTTCATATTTATATTAGTGGTCTGGTGGCTGCAAACTAACAAGCCACGCTACATCGTAGTTGAAATTCCTTAGTCTGGGTGCCGATTTTAGAAAATAATATAAGACATTTACTAGGGATTAATACATACATAATACATTTAAATAATTAATTATTTATGAACTAATTTTGTATGATCGATAGTGACAAACACTTATAAATCAAATGTATTTATCGCCACCAATACTTTAATATAGGAGTAGTAGCGGTGGGAATGAGTAGTGAATCAAGTCTGTTCGGACAAATCACGTAATTTAGAATCCAGACGCCAGACAGTTCCACATAAATATCTCGAGTGTATTTTAAAATTATCCCTGGAAAGGTCTAATGTCTGGCTGAATGTTTATTTAAGTATTCACACACTGAAAAGGTACAAATGTGCCCTGCCCTTTGGTTTGATCCACATAAATACGGAGTGGAAATCGAGTTGAATAATAATGCCTCGGCCGAAAAATCAAAAGGCTTTAACCCTTTTGATGTTCGCACTTCCATTACAATCAAAGCACGTCGCAATTTCGTGTACAAATAAAAAAGTCAGCACTTCCCATTTACATCGGGCGCACTCAATCGTCGACCAAGTCGAACGCTTCAGTTAAATTTCCCATTTTTTGTCACGCAAAAGCCCATTAAATAAAATCCTCCCTTTCAATTTACTTGAGGATTCGAAATTTCATTATAAATAGCTTGTAATACAAATGACGGTGTTTCATCATCAGCTGGCGCATTTCGTGTGATTATGTCTACTCAACACCGGATCTAGATGGGGTGCTAAGGGGGGGCTGCAGCCTCGGGCCCCGTGAGGGCCTAAAGATAATTACCAATGTGTACCCATTAAGGGGGCCCCGCTCCGGGCCCCGCTGGAGCTTAAACCGGCCCTGTGTCTACCATAGTCAAGTGTTTTATTGCATAATGACCTATGGAACTGCTAAATATTAAACTTGATCAGTCAACAAGTTTTGTTTGGTGTTCCTTACTTACATAGGATTCGCCACTCAAAAATCTAACCTGTATTGCGAGAAGGATGAGCCCGTTATGGTGGCGGAAGGATAGTCCCATACCCAGCAAAACAGATGACCGATTGACAGATCGGTTGGTCCATCTGTCTAGCTAAGTTCTGGAGTATTCGGCATACCGTCATTTTAAGAAAATGTAGTGTGGGCCAACAGATCTCCGTAAAGTAACGATTTGGAGATGGATACAAGTAGCAGACTTTTTTTAAAGAGGCCTGTCGGCTGTCTCCAGCATTGAATTATTTGGACCCAATAGGCAAACGACCAGATAGATACCTCTACGCTGTGTGCAGTAACAAAATATATAAAAGTATTTTTAGCGTATCAGATTCACAAAACATCACTAGTATTTTTTGTAACTATATTCTTTAATTCTCAACAATGACGCTCAAAAATATGGAATGCATTGATTTACATACACTATTAGCTAGGGATGTGTTGGGAACATTCCTGACAACAATAACGTGATAACAGGAGTTGGCGGCGGGCATTTGTCAAAACTTATAAACAGTTGTAAACGGGCCCGTACCTGCGCGCAGGTAAAAGCCCCCCGGCCGAAATGAATCGAAATCTACTTGTTTCCTTTTCTTATTAAACGAATATGAGATATATCATAAGATGTCGCCTTGCTGCAGAGCTGGCCTTATATATACGTTTTGAAAATTTATGATTATATAAAGATGTAAAAAAAAATTCTGGAGAACTTTAAAAACAGCGTCGAATATGGACACTAGTGGCGCTTCGCGATTACACCCCTTTTAAGTTTCGATCCCGTGGAAATATCGAGATGAAAAATAGTTGGCCGATTCTCAGACCTACCCGATATGCACACAAAATTTCTTGAGAATCGGTTGAGCCGTGTTGTAGAAGTATAGTAACTAAAATTGTGATACGAGAAATTTATATCATACTAGCTGCGCCCCGCGGTTTCACCCGCGTAACTTTCGATCCCGTGGAAATATCGGGATGAAAAATAGATGTTGGCCGATTCTCAGACCTACTCAATATGCTCACAAAATTTCATGAGAATCGGTCAAGCCGTTTCGGAGGAGTATGGCAACGAAAACTGTGACACGAGAATGTTATATATTAGATAAGATTTTGCTACACAGAATAACAAAATCTAAAGTCTAAAAAAAACATTTTGCTTACTATTGATACTAAAACGACCTTATTAGATAATATAATATTGTCCTATACATAATATACCGGTTACCGGTTACTGTATCATTTCCTTTGTCCTGTAAAAAATATTTCACCCCCGTTAATATCGACGCTGACGTCTGAGGTCACGGTGTAAAGGTTTTATTCATAAATCTCAAGATATCGACACAATGGCAAGGTGAAATCAGTACTTAAATCTAATTGAAAGCTTTTTTCACCTTTTGCTTTTTGTTGGTTACGAAAAATGACATAAGTTAGTTACTTAATCATAAAAATAATTTTAATAAATGATATTTTATTTGACATGTATTTAAATCGCAATACCCTTGCAATAATTTAGTGTTTTGCGAATTTGCCGTCTACGCAATTCTCAACGATCAAAGTGTAGGTACGATCAAAGATTAAAAAAATGGCGACGTACTTCTCAAGTGACGGTAACTGACAGTAACATATTATGCAGGATGCCATGCATATGTTGTATCGGCGTACATGAAGACATCAATTTTAACACCACATGTAATTATGCCACATGGACTCTCATTGTCATGATGTTTTTTCATTCAACTAATTTAGTTGTAGACTGATTCATAGTTTAAAATAAGTTCGGAGCAATATTAGCTACACTTGCGATTATTGTAGCCATGAATCACGATAAATGGGGACTGTTCTAATACCGCCTCAATCTATTTAATTCTGTATTCTCATAGATTTCGATAAAGCTAACCAGATCAAAGGCTTACTAATAAATTAATATTAGATTGAGCAAGAGCTAATATTAGTGATTTTAGTGATCAAATATATCTTGTATATTGAGGCATTTCACATAAAGTCGCCTGAACTAAATATTTTCCGTCGCTATATTAGCTAATAATACATAATACACTGTAATACTTTGATAACACCACGCTACCGATTATAGTTGCCTATTAATTCCTTTTTGATTTATATGGAATATTAAATATGCTGTGCTGTATGACATTAACATAAAACAATACTAATGGGCTCCTAACTATAATAAATTTAGCACAGATTACTTTTTTATTTGATTTTTATTTATTATACTCAAGAAAGTTACAAATAGTAATATTAGTAGATAGAGGTTTGGACTTATACAGTCTTAATTGATATAGTAAGTGTTAAAGAGTGTTAGATTAATTAAATATTCTAACGTTTAATCTAAATATTCGATTCTTTGATATTGGTTTAGATTTTCTCTATTATTTTACCTATTTGATATACCAAGTGGTTACCCTACTTTTAATGTATTACATATTATTATTTATATCATAGCCTCATATTATAAGAGGATGATTTCATCTGCAGGTGTAAGTCACGACGTGCTCAAACCGTCAACAACATTACTTCTCTGTTAAAAATAAACTATTATTACTTTCGCTAAAAATTCTTAAAAGGAATGGAATGGACTTATTGTTTCTGGCCGGCCTTAGCTCGAACAATGCGAACACTGCTACTCGGAATTATTTTACGGGTATAATACCTATTTCAGATTCTCAGAATCTTTTCGAAACAGAATATCCATGTTATATTTTCAACAATAGCTGCGCTTGACAATCTCGAGTCGCAATTAGTTTTTAAGCGATAATTGGCGTATGGATTTATAACAGTAAAAATGTTAATTAAATTGTGCATATTTGTCATAAAAATATAATGTTCATTTCATTTCATCATATTTCATTTCTTTTCATTTTATTTGTTTCATTTCATTTTCATTGAGAGGTAGAGGGTAGAGGTAGTAGCATATGCCATGATGATCGAGGAGTTTCCTCTTCCTTTATGGGCTTCTCAAGACACATTAAAGGAGAGATAAGGAGTGCAACGAGTTAGTTTGACAACAATTAAGTATTCTATGAACGTCGGGAGTCAATAAAGTCTTAACTTATAGTCGTGTAAGTCAATTCATAGTGGTGATAAGTATATTTTTTTAAACAATAATAATAATTACATATAAATAAATAAATAAATAAATATCTGTGGACTTTACACACCACGTTAGGCTAAGCCCGTGCTAAGTACCGTAAGGACTTGTGTTACGGGTACTAGACAACGGAATATAATTAATATGTTTTATAAATTTAAGAAATTGTATATATTTAAGATTTTTATAATAGAAATACATATAATACATATCAAAGGCGGGATTCGAACCCGCGACACCTGTCGCAACATGCTCTATTTATCCGAGCCCTGTACCACTGCGCCAGCCTGGTTGTCAATCAAGATAGAAGTCAACTTATGACAGAATCTGTTAAAAGGATCATAATCATGAACAACGAAAACTAAAACTGATAGTTACTTAAACTGGGCGCACGTAGCGTCAGGTGGACAGGTAGCTACGGTTACATCGCAGTGTTTGCGCAGGCATTAAACGCCACGACTAAACTACAAGCAAATATTGCTAATTGCCCCATTTCCCCCTAATGCACTCGGCGGGTCTATCGCGCCACAACTGGTTCCGACCTCCCGCGCCGCCGGGGACAATGAAAGTGAGAGAGGGCTGGAATGCGCGGGTCCGGGGCGCGGGGCCGATCCCGGTTCCCAGGCGAGGAATGCCAGCGCGAGCAACAAAGCCTGCGCCGCCGTCGC
>LUGF01037261.1:67663-95478 GCA_001625245.1 Calycopis cecrops
CCCCCCTCCCCCCCTCGCCGTAGCGGTTCGGCAACTCGTTACTCCTTCTTCCCCCAACAACCGTTCACACAAACCCATTCAAATGTTATAGCATTTTTGCATGTTCACGTCGGTAGGTAAAAAGAGTTGGAGATTCCTTTTAATAACATCATATAAATCGTTTTTATATTGGATTATGCAGTTCCAAATGATAGGATATAGAATTCATAATATTTCGTATGTACATAATATATGTATTTTTATAATATTTACAATAACTAATAATTCGATTCTCAACATTTGAAATACGAGTGTATGGCAAGCATGTCAGTACCTTGTAAAAAAACATTTTGTGAATTATAATTGTAAATATCTATAATAGATGCCTAAGGCAGACAATATGCTTGTCTGTATTTTAATCTACTCCATGTTAAGGCTATAAGCTAAAAATTATGAACAAAAGTTCAATATTTTCTATTTAATCAATACGGTAAATTGATACTCGTATTATTTTTTCAATTCCGTAAAAGTGTACTCATATTTGTACTTTTTCATTCATTAAAAACGTTTCGAACGACATACTAAATATTAAAATGATGGATGAAATTTACTGAAACATAAACTTATAATCTATATTTCTGTTTTGCTTTCCGGGAATTAACATCCGTTTTTTACTATTGAATTATATATTTTTTATAAAAAGAACTTTTATAATTACGACAAAGTATTTTAATTTATATAAACTTTCTATCTTTATAGTTTTAGGAAGCACTTTATTAAGATACAAAAGGAGCGGAACCCCGAGTGAACCAGTGGAGCATCTCGACCTGCCGCAGCCGTCCGAGCCCCCTGATAAGATAAAGCCTTATAATATCTTAACCGTGACAACTCACAAGTTACTTCAAACTTACGATGTTACATTCCTCGACTTTAAAAACTCAGAGCTCTATTCTAACCGCGCTACAGCTACTATAATAGCTGTAATTTAATATAACTATAATTATATAGTATACTATAATACTTAATGATTAATGTATAACATTAAATCAAACGTCCAATCAAATCAAAAATATATAATAATGATATTAAATTAAAAATGTAAAGCCCTTGCGTTACTTTTTGTTTTTTAAAAAATCTCTTGATCTTGGTTATATCTTGATTACAAATTTAATAAAAAAACAAAAGTGAAGTGAAAGATAAGGTCACCTGACCTATGGGTACCCAATAGAGGAAAATAAATACCGAAACTTTAAAGACGTGCATTACTTATCATCATCGCGTTACATGGATGGGAAGGTGATAACCCACCTCCCAAATACATCACATGCACAATCAATTACTTCATCTTAATTAAGTACATCCCGCTAGTAATGATATGAACACTTAACCGCGACCTAAAAGTTGCCTGACGATCGACGAACTACGTGGTTCCTTTATGTAAGTTACAATTCCTAGGTGCAAGTTTAAGACTCACTTAATAAACTCGGAGACTCTCGTGTCGCTGCCGCTGATACGGCTCGACATTAACATTTAAACGGAGACAGTGCGACAGTCATGTGCGGGTATGTTAATGATATTGTCAGACTTAGCGGCGCTGATGCAACACACCCTACATTCTTCGCTGCACTAAATGCCTTCGCTATACCCACATTGGTTAAGTTGTGAAATTTACTACTTCGCTCTGCACATAAAGGCAAGTTTATATTTACCTTTACACCGATGTAAATATTTCAAAGATACCCCTCAATTTCGCAGTTACTATTCCTTTTATTAGTTATTATCAATTTACATAACGAAATATAAGATACCTAGAAGGAACATGTAAGATACAAGAAAGCCACAAATATATGCACACACTGCATACTCATCTCTCGCTTACACGAGACCGGCGTAAAGTGACAGCTGTGTTGTCGCGTTTCGTTCGATGTGTCAGTAGCCGGTGGCCCATGGAGGTGGGAAAGGGAAAGGAGAGCAGCGCGTCTGTATACCTCTATGTGGACATCTATGAGCGTCGGTACTCGGTAGTCATAAACATGGCTCAGACTGCTGTTTTTCTCTTTGCCCACCTATGCCATAAAAAATTCATAAACATAACAATAAGCTTCAACGGATTTTATCGCGGTTTATTTATTTGTTTAACAAGCCCGTTTCACAAGCTTTACAGCAACCAGGGTCACGGGCGAACTGACGTCACAGGGACTGACGTCACAGGTGACTAAATATTGTTAATGTCCCAATGTGGGAGTGTGGTACAGATGAAAAATTAGAACATACTTAAAATGTATATAATATTATATTTGGAATGTTTTAAGCAGTATTTTGCTTGCAGACGAACCCAGTCCAACCAGATCAGGTAGTATTTGTATTTACTGTTGTGGAGAGTCCCAAGTTCCAACAGCGATTTGAGTTGAGTCCTCTCAGGAATTAGGTAAATGATCGTAACATCAGGTGACTCAACTCGTTTGCCTCCTGTACTATAAATAACGTGCTCGGTGGCAGCACGTCGCACAGCTCCCTCGCAGTAGGAGACTGTTCGACTGTCGATCCCATTTACTGCCTCCCACGTCCGAGTCCTGCCCATAAATACCACCCAAAAAAGGTCCAGCGATCTAAAAAAACATTTATTTCTTTTAATATTGCATGGAGACATTATAGGTTGTGCGCTACTACCGAAACACATAAACATCGGCATATTCAACACGCATGTGTGCGATACGAGATCCGCTTTCATCTAGATTCTCGACCATTCATTCACAGCTAAGAATGGGCTATTTTCCAAGTTTTCAAAAACCACTCCAGAATGTTTATCAGTGATCAATGAACTTATACATTTTTTTATTTTTTATTCTGACAAGTATTTACTTTCAAATTTTAAATTCAAAATTCAAAATTTTAAGGACCCGCGAAAACGCTTCTTTAAGCAAAATGGCGTCCTGTGACGTAGATATTCTGTATTCTAAATGTCAAGTAGTGAATGACTTGATAAATAATAAATATCTGTGTGTGAACTTTGCTAATAAATAATAAAATTTGCTAATTAATTAGCAAATAAATAATCGCCAGCGAAGCTAGCTGATGGGACCTTCAACATACTTGGACAATGTACCCCGTACCCCCAAAACTGCATAAAATTGAATGATTCAAGTAAAAGGTAGTGCCACATTGCATGCTTGCATGCAGTCGAATTGAGCCGGCACAACGGGGAGGTACCTCACGCTCACGAGACTGGTGTAATGAGACAGCTGTGCTGTCGCGTTTCGTGCGGTGTGTAAGTAGCCGGAGGCCCATGGAGGCGGGAGGAGAAAGGTGGGCAGCGCATCTGTATAGCCTATATGCGGCTGTTTGTGGGCGTCGGTAGTCATGAATATGGCTCCAACTGCTCGTTTGCCCTCCTATACCATTAAAAAAAAAAATGCTGAGTAGTACCATTACACATGCCAGTATTGGTTTAACTGCTCGTGTCGGCGAAGTGGACTAGTGGCAGCCCTGAATCTTAAAAACCTAAGCTTTCCAGACATTTTTATTGCTTAAAATCCAAAGATGAATGTTATAAGACATCGTGACATCATAAACAAATTCATACCGTGCATTCATCAACGTACAGTGTATCAAACACAAGATGTTCATTCACCGGGTTCAGGGTCTTGCGCCAGCTGACTCGGACTATCGCTTGTACACAAATGTACATCGCCGGTATAATAATGCTGTTGTGCTCGTGTTACATCTTATCTTTTGTTATGGCCATCACGTGGACTTTATAGGGTGATTATTCTTCGCAGAGAAGAGCATCGGTACACGGTGCTATCGTAGGGTTTATTTGAAGCCGAAAAGTGTCATACACTCTGTATCATGCCGAAATGCACTTAAACAATTTTTTTTTATAGCATAGGAGGCAAACGAGCAGTTAGGTCACCTGATGTAAAGTGCACGCCAACGCCCACAGACATCCGTAACACCAGAGGTCTAACAGATGCGTTGCCGACCTTTGAGGAAAGAATAAGCTCTTTTCTTGAAGATCCCTAGGTCGTATCGGTCCGGAAATACCGAGGGGGGCAGCTGATTCCATATTGAAATGGTGCGTGCGAAATATAGCGCACAGTAGTAGACTTCGGAGGATCTAGGTGGTGACGGTGGAATCATCCCAATATTTTTCAAATGTTTGGAAATAATCTAAGAAGGTATTTAGATTAAATATTTACTAATAACCAAACCTAACAATAAATTCAAAACCTAGACAATCTTGGTAATAACATGTACTCGTATATTTGTAGTCAGTCATACTCGCGTTGTAAAGAATAATATAATAACATTTCACATGTTATTATCCGTCAAGTCCTTTAGGCTGTGCAGGCTACATAGAAATCTACACACACACATACATACACTCCAAAGTCATAACCCTCCTTCTCACAAAGTCGAGTAAAAAGATACTCTGATAATGACGACGAGCATATCGCAGATCTAATAAATATGAATAGAACACGGCGCGAGTTGGTTTTAACACAACAATAAAGGCTCACCAGTAATTAGCAGGTCGGTTTATCTCCCGACTCATCTTCATTTGAAAGCGTCGAACACTCGCGTACGGTGCATTAGTGTGTTGTTACTAGCCTTTTATCAGACAAACACTTCACAGTCATCATAGTGATGCCAATCCTTTATTTATCTATACATTAAAGTTAGTATTTTTCTCCCATTAACGCTGAAAGAACTTTCGTCCTTGTCATTTTCGATCATCAGAAGTGGAAAAATTGGGTACAAATGTTCGTACATTCTGGGAAGGAGTAAGACGTTTTTTAATTAATAAATAAACGACTTATCTATGCCAGTGATTGTGAAAATAAAATAAAGAGTTGTGTAATAACAGGGAACAAAGTCTAGGAGAAAAAATGTATGTGTACGCAGAAGGAAATTAGGTCTCATAAAAAATGTAGTATTTGCCACCCTCGAAGCACAATGTTAAGTAGGTACATTATCCCTCGAGGGTGGAAACTACTACTTTTACCCAAATACCAATTTCCATTTTATTGTTGATGCTTGTTACAAAATTATTGTTACTCTATGAATAATGTACGAAATAACATTTTGTTGTTTACAAACCAAACAACCAATGCATGAATATAGTTGATTTTATTGTCAAAACTAGCTACGTTACTCAGTTACACCTGCATAAGTCTCGATACCATGTCAATATCTTTAAAAAATATTTACTAAAGCCTGCCAATATACACAGAAAATTTCTTAAAAATCGGACTGAGAATTCGGTGGAATTTTGTCAAATACAGTGACAGTAGATTTTTAAGTATTAAATTTTATAATTAATTTACCTTTTTGTCGTCACACCAGGTGATACGACGTTCGTGATCCAAAAAAACGTATAATAGCAGTTTTTTTACAAAAACGCATTGGAATGAACCCCTATTTGCTACAACAGGTGGCAACTGTCAAATATCTATTTTTTAAACGGATCCAATTTTTTTGTCTCTGTCAGTTATAATATGTGGTAAAGTTTTAAGTGAGCTTGAGTATAATAATTAAATTAAAAGATTACAATCATTATTGTAATTAATTAATGAGATCGATTGTCATTCATAACGACTCTACATTTTCTTCTACTTTACAAACTCATTAGTATTTCATCCTACTTATATCAATCTGAGAAATATAATAATTAAGTATAAAATAGACAAAATTTTAAAAAGTAATAATAGTAAAATTGTGTTTCTTCGTGGCAATCCAGATTAACTCCCTAAAACATTAGAAATCACTGTATCTTGCGTAAGCGATCTGACCATGTACAGAAATCATAATAGTATTCCTTCTCTGTGCAGACATACAGTAGCTCATCACTGTCAATGCAAATTCCGAGAAATACAAAAATATCTGAAGCAATTCATTAGAAAAGAAGAAGAACAATATAAAACATAAAAGGAGAAAATGAGTATAATACAGTAGTTCATTTACGTAGAGTCTTGCTGTTATTTTTTCATACGTCTCATAAATAAAATAAAAATAAAAATGAATGTAATTAAGTTTATCAAGGTTATATAAATCTCATATAATAATAACTATTTTATTCATATTCCAAGGTAGAAATTGTCATTCCATGAGAAATTAAAATTACCGACAATAAAAAGAACTTCACAAACAGTAATAGCTATTTAGCGACTAATCACGTAGGTGCTTTAAATTTGAAATATTATATATTATGTTCTGAATTAATAAGTTGTTAGAGAACGAACGAGAAAGAAGAAGTAAAAAAAAATCTTTCTAATTTTAATGTATAAAAACTGTGTCGCCGAAATAATTCTTACCCGGATTTAAAAAAAAAATGTTTTTTTCAATCAGCTTATTTGTTTGTACTGACAGGTAAATGAGGAATTCTGTGGATAATCCAAATAGCTAAATCTGTTGACAGACTCGGCAAATACAGCACTCACTTAACATGGCCTTAGTGACTCATCGTGACATCTTAAAGAGTTTAAGTATAAAAAAGTACCATACAGCACACACACACACACACACACACACACACACACACAGCAGTACAGTACGTTTGAAAGATTTGAAGATTTACATCGAAAATATTATTTATTTATGATGTGGATAGTAGAATTACCCTAAAATAGTTATACTATCTGTAAGAATATCATAGATATTCAATAATAGGTACCTACTTAATAATATCTCATTCCACATCTCGATTCGAAGGACTATAGCGATATTTAAAAGAAAGAGCTGTATTTTAGTTTATGTCAAACTATTCTCGACTTAACGTGATTAGAATAGTTTGACATTTTCTAAGAAGTATAGTTGTGTGACAGATTGCTAAACGGACAGACAGACGGCAACCTTGATATTCCGGGCGAGTATTGAGGTTAGGTCTATTAATACCCCTTAGACCTCAAAATGGGAAATGCAGTATGCACCTGCCGCGCGCAGATGCCCGTGTAAAAGGCATTAAAAAATGTGTAACTGTTTGATAAAAGTATTCCTGTACTGGATACATGTATAATTACATTTACACATTACAAATTATTTCATCTGCTTAAGTTTCAATCCTGATTCGGATATTCCCCGCTTATCCCGATTTTAATATTGGAATAAAAAGTTGAAACTTTCGACTTATTATTATAAGACTTGCAGATTATGCAGAAATTAAAAGACGGGCCATTCTAATTTCTAAGGAATTAATTCACATACAATGTGACACGAGATTTTTATACCCAAGAAGAAATATATCAACATACTATGTAATAAATAGGTAGAGGGTTTGTTTTAATGTGCAATGGTAAATATGCAATTCCTTCTGCATATCAATTACAGTACATATAAATTTTCAATGAAGGTTCTATATAGCCTATAGGTATTGATAGAGAGATTAGAGAGATAACACAAATGTCCAAACTTCAGTTGAAAACTGCAAGCACGTGAAAACAACGATACAAGAGTACCGGCGCAGTAAGGTCATCACTTAATATTATGCAGGGGAAACGGTGGGGAAAAAAATCATGAATTTAAAAAAGTTACGGTTTATACATATTAGGGATTAAAGAATAATTATAATTTAAACAATAAAGTTCAGTAATAAATTATTAAAATTGATTATTTGTATTATTTTAAAGATTTTAAATTATTGTACTTTAAAAAGAAACAAACAAGGTAAACGCGTGGATATATTGATACTCTATGTAGAGTCGTGGGAGAATTTTGTATATTTTATCTGTAAGTAATAAACAAATATAGTAACAAGTGTAAAAAGTCTTTACTCCATCAATAACAAACTAAAACATCTATATATGTACCGATAATTAAAAACATCACTAGAACACTTAATACAAGTCGTTTGTGTTTACACGGTTCGTACCTGGTTCGTTGCTATCATCAGCTGATATATTGTGCCTACTGAAGAACTCTTCAGCTAGGGCACATGAAGTAGCCGCTGCGGAGCCGACTCTCAGACAAGCCGCAATTATTAAAACCACCACAAAACACTTCATTGTCACTCTTTACCACAGACGAAACAGTTTGAAAATGGAACGCTTTTCTTTTTAAATTTCACACTCGCGTATACAATGATATAACCGGCGAACGGCGCACGTGCTCCCACATCGGTGCGCCTTCACGAACTGGTCACAGATTAAGCGCCGACCCACGAACACTGCTTCGGTATAAATTAGGTACAGAAATAATATATTATGTAGTTCTGAACTCTACAGCTATGCGAATAGTGCTCGCGAATTCCTTTCGACTAAATTCTTTAATATTTTATATTAATGATACATATCTAAATATTTTGAAACTGATAAGCGTAAAATTGAGCATCATTCGCAAGATTAGAGAATAATTTGTTTAGACTTGAAAAAAACATTCTTCGTATAACATAATTCAAGCCATTCAGCAATTTGTTGCATAAAATATGAATAATTCATGTAAGATTGCTGAATCTTATTAAGAATACCCGAAAACGATATACAAACAACCTTTTTTTTGCTGATTTTTTTTGTGTTCAAAATCGTTAAATTGAAATAAAGATTGACGGAATGCCAATTTAATTCTATTTATGTCATCGTGCTTGGTACGCGATAGCTCTATCAGCGGAAAGTGTTGAATATGCGGTAGGGATGCGCGCGCACTAATATTGAACGGAGTCAGGAGCGCTGACTGACCGAGACACCCGACTTCAATAAAACTTCGACTCAACTCCAGTCTGGACTGAGAACTCGCCCGGACTGGTATCCATATCATCTACACACAATCGAACAAGTAAACTTTTTATACGTGTAGGAAGTTTTTACATCGGAATATAATCAATTTTGAAAATGTCGCACTTTATAACTTTTTTCATGGATTTTTAAGTTATGGTTACTTTGATCATAAAACTTTTAATATTTTATAATCATTGTTTTATTACATTACATTAATACTCTACTATTAGTAACGTAGAGAACGATGTAATTCGTAAAAGTTAAATTTAGATTACGGCTGCTACGTTCTGTTCCAATAAATTTACGCATTAAACGACGTTATAAAAACAAATTTATCACGAAACGATGTGAAATGTCGCAATCTTTCTAATTAAAAACTGAAATTTTGGCGCAGTGCCTAATACGGCGAAGTAATAATTACACGCCGATCAGGCATGACACATGCATTTTCCTGCGCCACCAAACATGGATTGCGAAAAAAAAAAGCAAAACGTCAAATGAATATCGTTATCAAAATTCCGCGCCGCCTGAATTATTTTAACGAACCTGTCCATTCATACTTGAAACCCGTAACGAATATTTTAACCCCGATTTTAAAATTCGAACCAGATTCTCGTGTGTGATACTAAAATTAACTTTGCTAAACGGCATGAGATATTTTATGCGGCCTATTGGGTCGGTAATGGTTATTTCGATGATGAAATGCCGTTGGAATGACATATTTCTAATTTATTACCCGCTAGCTAATCCAGGTAGAGGCTTCATTGAGGGTCTTTGGGCCGACACCTTGCCGCCCGCCGTGACGCTATTGTTGCGCTTAGAGAATGCCTTCTTCACGGCCTAAACTACTAGCTGCAGCGTGTATCTTTTTGTACAATATTGTGTTTTAGAAGGATGTTGTGATTTATTTATAGATGATGATGACGATGAAGGTATATTGTGTCAATCATTTATTTATTTATTTGTACGTACATACTATTATTAAGTCGTAATAAATAAAAAGCCGCGGCGGGGGAATATATGAAGTTATGCTAACCAATTACTTGCTTCCTGATCATATATGGGCGATAATATGCTGTATTAAAACTACCACCTCTGTGTTAGAAATTCAAGACTGTCATTTCCTTTCTCAAGTGTAATGTGGGTAGGCGTGTCCCCGCTCACCGCTCACGTCTTGCGCCAACTATATATTTATGTGGTCTCAAACAACAATTCACCAGCAATGAATGCTAGTGGTAATAAAAGGGACATCTCATTTATTATTGACAAATATTTCGCGCTGAAATACGTTTTAAAGGGAGTCTAACGGAAGGCGCCACTTATATTTTATTACGTTATTGCGTACAATACGGCGAAGGCTTTGGCGGTGGAATTTTTTGTATGCAGTCACTGCCACAGCGGAGGCCGGAGGCTGCTGTTGGAACTTCTATAATGGCGGTATATATCAAGTCTGGTATTTATACTTGTATTTCATTTTATATATTATTTAGTTTTTTATGTTATTCACTATATTCTTTATATAAGTAATCGCTGGTGAATCTAAGAGAGATCGGCATTTTTTATTTCAAGTGCAATATTTCAACGACAAATAAGATTTATAGAATATAGAGGAAGTTATTGAATCTTTTTTGTTACAAAATTTTGAAGAGAAAGAGGTGCATTTTTGTCCAATTGGGTCGGTTCGAGCAGGTCACCTCTCGCTCACATGACACAACCGAAAAAAGCCAGCAACGCTGGAAGGTGTAACAAGTTAATTTCTACAGACAACAGTTATCCATAGAACATGATGCTTGTTGTGAAGCAACAATAAATCCGCGTTTTCACTCTCTTACTCCACTCAGGTGGGTAGCGTGACGACATGTAGCCTATATAAATGATCATCTCATGAACATCCTCAATAAATGAGCTATCCAGTGAAATATTTTTTATATAATATCATCATCATCATCATCATCAGTCTATTGCAGTCCACTGTTGGACGGCGGCCTCTCCAATAGCACGCCACCGGCCTCGATCTTCGGCTAACCTTTCCCACTTCCTGCCCACAGCTTTGCGTATGTCGTCACTCCATCTAGTCACAGGGCGTCCTACATTACGTTTCCCGGTACGCGGTCTCCACTCTTGAACCCGTCGACCCTGTCCTATATAATATGTTGATAAGTTTTTCATTAAGTCTCTATGATTAGCGCGTTTAATCAAACAAACAAGCTCTTTAGCTTCATAATATTGGTATAGATATAAAAAACATTACTACAATATCCATCTGATCAAGAAAGAGACTGCGAACAATAATATTTCAGAGACTGCTATTATCTGCACAAACAGAAGTTGTATAGATCAGTTGCCCTCCATCAGGTCCTCTCCGTCCGGAGCCTCGTACGCTGCATGAGCTTTACAATTTATATTTCACTACCTGCGTCCCGCGGTTTCACCCGCGTAAGTTTCGAGCCCGTGGAAATATCGACATGAAAATTAGATGTTGACCGATTCTCAGACCTACGCCACACAAAATTTCATGAAACCGTTTCGGAGGAGTAATTACTAACATTGTGACACGAGAATTTTATATAATACATAGAGATTTAAATGCATGTGACGTATATTCAATTATTCAGACATACTAGTATCGTATATGGTAAGTGCTACTTATGTTTTTTTTTTGGCCCAGTGCAGCTTCATCTGTATGAAAGGCGAGTGCCCTAAGGTAGCTCGAGCCTCTGTATTTATGGTCGATGGGGGTGCAGACCCCCCCTTCTTTCCCAGCTAGTCTGAGAGGAGGCAAAGCGGATTATTAAGATTAATAGGTTATGCTATTATTATCTTGGCCAGAAGGACAGCGGGTGTCCTCCTCTCCCCATCTCTGACGGGGGGGAGCAGCTCACGTGCGGCAGCTAAAAAGTGGCTCACACGGATCTTGAGGCTGGTTTTAGTGTCACGCGGACCGTCCGCACGGATCGCTCCGCGCATGCCGAACTGCAGCAACTTACAGCTAGGGAGTGTTTTAAAGTATGTAATGCAGACGGGTCCGTACGGACGACCGCTCCGCGCGGACAGCTCCGTGGCACGGACGCGCCATGCGGACGGCTGCGGAGCTGTCCGCGCGGACGCGTCCGTACGGACGGTCCGCGTGACACTAAAACCAGCCTTAAAGTATGTAATGCAGACGGGTCCGTACGGACGCGCCATGCCGACGGCTGCGGAGCTGTCCGCGCGGACGGTCCGCGTGACACTAAAACCAGCCTAAGCTAGAGTTATATGTACAGTACGCCAATGTATAATATGTTATATAGCAGATGTAGCCAAGTATAATGTAACATGCATTACACAGACTAAAAGAATTTAAGAGCTGGTAAAAAATGATAATAATATAGTTCATTATGAGTGTCTTTTCTTTACGTATATTTATTTAGAAAAATACTGAAACTCGCAAATCCCTTTAATAATACATATCGCCGTGTGCATACCGAGTTGGCTCTCGGCTTTATTACCTAGATTCGTGTCCCAGAAACCTTATCAAACAACAAGTTTAATAAAGACAATATCGTCACGGAGAAAGATAGAACAAAACAACTTGTCGCAATTACTAACTTTGTAGATGTAGGAAACTCGACTAGACATTGGACCGATTTTACAAGTTTTCCTACTGAAGTCACGGTTAGCCTATTTGGAACTTAAATGGCAGATAGACTACAAATTTTGGTTTTACGGGTTCTGGTTAGAATTAATTAGTTAGAAACATTTATGTAGTAGTTAAGCGTTGAGTATCGAATAGATACTTTACACCTTAATGGAAACCAATGTTTAGTAGAATCAGCATAACCATTACTTAGCGCTAGAGTTATGCAGTCGAGAGGTACCTCTTGTTGGCGCCGCGTCGGTCTGACGTTAACCCTGAATGGAATTACCACTTGCAAATGTACCTATGCTATTAATAGTAATCAATTAGTTGTTTAACAATTATTATTGATAAAGAGTTAGGTTAACTATTAAAATATTATAAAATAGTTTATTGTTTAATAACAATTTAAATATAATAAAATAGTTATTTGTTTAAGAAATATTTATGTAGGTGTCCCTACTAAGTAGAAAAACTAAACTAAAAACTAGTTTAATTATTATTTAGTAAAACGTTGGTAAATATGTGAATGCAGCTAAAATCAGCGCACACCGATACATGACTCCTGTATATGTGATTAATATTAACTCAATTTAAACATAATTAACTAATTAATTGTTTTATAATTATTACTGGTAAATAACAAAACCGCACACGCAGTATGCTCAATATCATCGCCATGCGAAAATAAGATCCATCTCCTTACAGACAGACGCGATTAAGAGCTAAATGAGATGCGCTAATCCATATGTGAAAACCAAAATGGAACTGCGCAGTGGAACTTTGTGGTATGGTCAAGAGTAAGAGAAGGACCGCACGTGCTCGCAGGACGACAAAGTGTGGGTAGCTGGATCAAATTGGTGACTCCACTTTTGGTGGCACAAGACAGAGATTCGTAGTCTCTTCTTAGCCTCCTAAATAACCACCAAAACAAATATTTTGCAGATTAATTTTTACTTTTTTTATACACAGTTAAAATTTAATATTAAATTACAAAAGAAATAAAAATAGTGTTGTAGTAAATAGCAAGTAACATAGGTCATTTTTAATTTATTTAATTTTTCCATTCCAAAAATAGCAAATTCATTGAATATGTTATGTATAGGAATATTATAGTGATATAGATCGAGTGAGTAGTCTTGGATCAATTCGGCCACAATGGATCACAACCTCTCAAGCGCACTACAGCGCTGCCCGTAGAGGCGGTCCGCGCGTTCAACTCTATTACGTGCGAGTGCGCCTGCGCAGCGATGGGATTTTTTTTTCATAACTCTTCTGGACATTTCAAAGTAGCAAAACTCTTTCCCTTTACACAGGTCTTTAGGGCACAGGTTTCTATTTGCCGAATTAGTCTATAAGGAACTTAGCTGGAAAATAAACTAAAACACAGGCTCAACAGTTTTCGATTAGAATTAATTTATAAGAAGCATGTATTACCACACTTCTCTCGCACATACTTGATACTTTAAAAAGTAACCCTGAACAAGGGTTCCATACACTTTTCAAATTACATTAAATGAAAATAAAATCTTACTAATATTATAAATGCGAAAGTTTGTAATATGTTTGTTTGTTTGATGCACGCAAAAACTGCCGAACCGATTTTCATGAAATTTGGCACACACGTAGAGTGTAATTTGTATTAACAAATATGATAGTTTTTTTGCCAAAAAAATGTTCCTATGAGATGCCATGGGATGATTTTCTATTTTTCACGGGATCGAAATTTACGCGGGTCAAACCGCGGAGCGCAGCTAGCATTAAATAAATTTAATTATCTAATTGTAAATTAACTTTAAAATATAAAAAAGTTAAATGAGAGACATTAAGATTTTTTTTCATCGCACGAAAGGATAATCGTAAGCAATAAAATAGCGAGTCCCAAATTAAGTCACGTGTAAACTCGTTCATATAACAGAGCAAATATAATTTGTAAACGACTGCGGGTCTGCGGCGCGGGGCTGGAACCAGTTCCCGAGTAACAAGAACAACGCCAACCGAAACGTTTTGTCCTTGCAACTTTGACGGACTTTATTTGGGGACTTTTTTCGGGCTTGCCGGTGCTACTCCTGTGTTGCGGGGACAGCGGCGACCGCAACGACTCTGTGATATGATCAGGGAGCCCGAGGGAACAGCTAAAACTGCCTTCGGACCCGCAACGAAATTAAGCATAAAAAAATAGGAGTAAGAAAAAATTACAAGTCCCCAGTGAAAGCGGGATATAGTACTTTGCAATGACTTACAGACATGCTTTAACGTGACACAGTAGCTCTTATTGCAAGGTAAGGCCGTGCTGCATTGTAACGGAATTGGGCGGGCACGATCGAGGAGGACCTCTCGTTTACATGACAAACGTTTGTGTGGTCTGTGAATGGATCAATTCAAGGGAGGAGAAAGGAAAGGCAGTTCATCTGCTGAACAATTATGTGGGTATCAATGGGAGTGGGCACCAAAAGGCTATAGCTGCTTGTTTGCCCTCTTTATGGTATACTAGCGGACGCCCGCGGCTTTGTTTACGTGAATCTGTTTTTCTACCGCAGTCGAGTAAAAGTAATCTATAGCCTTCCCCGCTAAATGGACAAACTAATACTGAGAGAATTTTAGTAGTTCCAGAGATTAGCGCGTTTAAACAAACAAACTCTTCAGCTTTATATTATTAGTATACATTAAGCTCTCATTTCAAGCGGTTATACCTACCATATTCATCCACTGACGCATGGATGTATGCACTTAAATCGCTTACAATTCACTAGAAAATATTCATTTCAAATTTTTTATGAAGCATAGACGGCAAACTACTAATCGGCAACGCATCTGTTAGACTTCTGGTGTTACGGATGTCTGTGGGCGTTGGTGATCACTTAACATCAGGTGACTCAACTGCTAGTTTGCCTCCTATGCTATAAAAAAAATCGCAGATATCTGGTAAATGTCGATTCACATTAAAAGATATTGAAGATCATAAGTAGGGACCTCACAAAGCGCGACAGCGTAGCAATAAGTTCACCACAGTATCGTGTTAGCTCCAGGCATCCTCGCGGTCTGACCGATTCGGCTGCAGCATGGCACTACCTCATGCAGAACTCAACATGTAAATAGGACGTGAAAATACTTTTTCCCGTGACTTGTATATTTATTCAACACCGTACGCTAAGCGGATTTTCCTCCCGCGCCACACTTTTTATGGAACCAGCTGCCTCGGTATTTCCCGGACGATACGACTTATGGAAATAAGCTTATTGATCTCCGATAGAACGACACATATAAGACACCTGGTTTTGCAGATGTCTGTGGGCGTTGGTTATCAGTCACTAACGCCGATAACCTATAATAACATACAGAACCTTTTACTCTTCCGGTGATGATTCTCATAGTCATCCAAAGAAACTTCTCTACGCATAAGTCCAAAACAAACCTCCTCTAATTCAACATTCTGTATCTTTGACCATATTGATTCCTCTTATATAAAAGTGTTTCTATACTACAGTCTACAGCGGTTAGACCACGTGATGGTAAGGAACCACAAACGCAACAGATATCGCAACATTCGCATCACCAAAGGCTTGCAGAGTTTACCTAGCGTTCAGAGAAGAATTTCTTATCTAAGAGCTTATCTTCTGTTTGAATAGAGATTGTGATTTTGTGTGTAATGCTGTCGTCTCTACGTTCTGACATAACAACAGTCGTACGTCAGCGTGCAGAGCTTCTTCATCTCTAAAAGGCCGCCAACGCACCTGACACACCTCTGCTGTTGCGAATGTCTGTGGGCGACGGCGCTCACTTAGGTGCCTGCCAGTTTGTTACCAACGCTACAAAAACACAGAACCATAATCTAAGCCGGAGTGTGGAAATAATAGAGATTTTCCGCCATTGTAATGGTTCCTCTAATATCCACAATGGTGTATTTGTGTAGACTGGTATTGTGATTTGTGTGGCTGCAGACGGCGCGGGCCGCGGTCGTTGGTCCGACGGTTTTTTGTCGGGCGCTAATCGCCGACTTGTGTCGACATGATACGACACGCCTTTTAACGAGCCCCGACGTGTGGCTTTTTATGGGTTTACACTTTTATAAACAACGTTTTTCACGGTTTAACAAAAAATAATAGTATACTATTGATGGTTTTGAAATTGAAAGAAGTATTAGTGTGAATACCTACTCTACTACTACTACCTACTCAGGTAATTACGTATAATCCCTAGCCCTTTTACTCGCTGCATCAAGGACTTTGTTCTTACTTTTGTGATAAAGAACGCATCATGACTTGGAAGGAACTCTGATGAAAAAAGGGCAAAGAAAAAACGAGCACGGTTGTCACATTTAAACCAATGTTTAGTTGGCCACTGGACTAGAAGATAATATATCTCTGTTTTAATGAAAAAAATTAAAAGCAAAATTCAGCCGATACCATTTTTAATTCACGTACATTCTTACTTCTTGTGTACAATTGGAATAGGAGGACACTTGAATATACAACATTATCTTGGAAGTACATTGCTGCCAAATAAGTAACCTTAAGCCTCTGACGCCCAAACATTGCTGCATCATCACCTGCATGCACCCTCGGCCCTCGATATTTTTATTCTTAAAAAAAAAGTTATAAATACTCGTTTCTTCGTGTGCAAAGCACCTGTAAGATGTATCTACGGTCGTCGGTGATCGCACACCATCAGGTCCATATTCTCTTTAGCAATAAAAGAGTAGATCAAAAGGTGTTGCTTGTGAAAACTGTGCATTTCTGAACGTATATAGGTGTTCGGTTGGAGACACGTCTATTACCACGAGTTAAACTGTCTTCAATAAAAAGTCTATTAACGAAAAATCTACTTTTTGTTACGTTACGACGAACCTTAATCAATTTCGATGGTGATAGCAGATAAAGCTTTTATCTATTTATTCGTCTATCAGATATTATGTTGAAATAACTGTAGCTGTATAAATCCAACACTTGTGCCTATAACACTGTTAAGACTTAAATATGTTATGACGATATTAGATCCCTGATCATGCTTGCTTGGGAATCAACTCTCAATAATTTAATCTCTGTGTTATATCTTACTAGGACTACTCTCGTTTCCTGAGTCTCTGTGTTACCAGGTTCCTCAACTAAGTAAATAAACAAAACTAAGTTGACGACTATAAGAAGTCTAGAAGAACGTATCTCTATCACATCTAGTACTGATGCTTTTAGACGTCGGCTAATATTTAATTGTTAACCTTATTCAAGAAAAAATATATAAATGTATTTCTCAAAACTGCTAACTGTTAAATTCCCAGCCTGCTCGGCATTTTTTTTTTATTATATAGGAGGCCAAACGAGCAGCCGGGGCCATTTTCATGCCTACCGACGCCCACAAACATCCACATAGAGGCTATACAGATGCGCTGCCCTCCTTTCTCCTTCCACCTCCATGGGCCACCGGCTACTTACACAGCATTTGGCAGCCACTTGATATACCTAATAAAGCACCTCTCTGTGTAACTCCACATTATTCTCTGTAACACTACATTACTCCGTATAACTCCACATTATTCCCTGTAACACCACATTACTCCTTGTAACACCAAGTTACTCCTTGTAACGCCATAAAGTTCCCTGGAACTCCATCTTACTTCCTGTAACTTAACATTACTCCCTGTAACTCCAAATTACTCTCTGTAACCCCACATTACTCCTTGTAACTCCAAATTACTCCCTGTAACCTAACATTACTCCCTGTAACTCCCCATTACTCCCTGTAACTCCACATTGCTCCCTATAACACCACATTACTCCTTGTAACACCAAATTACTCCTTGTAACGCCATATTGTTCCATGTAACTCTCTTACACCCTGTAACTTCACATTACTCCCCGTAACTCCTCATTACTCGCTGTCACTCCTAATTACTCTCTGTAACTCCACATTACTCCCTGTAACTCCACATTACTCCCTATAACTCCACATTACTCCCAGTAACTCCACATTATTCCCAGTAACTCCACATTACTCCCTGTAACTCCACATTATTCCCAGTAACTCCACATTATTCCCAGTAACTCCACATTACTCCCTGTAACTCCACATTATTCCCAGTAACTCCACATTATTCCCAGTAACTCCACATTACTCTCTGTAACTCCACATTACTCCCTGTAACTCCACATTATTCCCAGTAACTCCACATTACTCCCTGTACCTACAAAATTCCCGTGTACTACGACGTCATCATTCACCTCGGGAGCGGGTGGAGGCACAATCGTCCGTACAATATTAATAAGCCTTGAAATATTGCCTGTCAGCGTAACACAATGAAACTGCCTTCGTGCACGAACACCGTTTGAAACAATCCTATTTTTTTATGTTTTTCTATTTTATTGTATATTATTGTATATTTTATTGTGACTGATCTCAGGGTTTTTTGCCATCTTTAGCAGATGGAGTGGCCAAGACAGACCGCACACAAGACAAAAAGACTAGTTTAATTTAGCTCACACTTCAAATACAATAGATTATTTGGTGATAGTATAAACTATCTACTCTATTTTTTTTATGGTATAAGGGAGCAAACGAGCAGTCGGAGCTATTTTTATGACTACTGACGCCCATAGACATCCGCATAGAGGCTATACAGATACGCTACCCTCTTCTCTCCTCCCACCTTCACGGGCCACCGGCTACACCGTACGAAACGCGACAGCACAGCTATCACTTTACGCCGATCTCGTGTAAGTGTGTAGCGCCCCGGTTGCGCCGGCCCAATTCGGCTGTATGCAAGCATGCAATGTGGCACTACCTCTGTAGGGATGGCATATTTATTTCGAAGAAAATTAATTAGTAAAATTGCGGCTAGCGGCGAGCCACTGGGTGCAAGCAGCTAGTGCCAGTGACCTGTGGCGCTCTGGTAAGAGGCGTGTCCAGCAGTGGACGTCTTCTGGCTGATGATGACGATGTAAATTTATTTTATTTGATTTGATTCGATTCGATTTGATTCGGTTCGGTTCGGTTCGGCTCTGCTCTGCTCGGCTCTGCTCTGCTCTGCCCTGCCCTGCCCTGCCCTGCTCTGCTCTGCTCTGCTCTGCTCTGTTCTGTTCTATTAAGAAAACAAACAAGTGTTTTTTATCTAACATTACAACTTTTTAAAATTAACAAAAAGTCGATTACATGTTTCCACATATTGAAATCTATAGTAATTGCTTGCTTAATCAATGGTGTTTAGAAAAATAAAAATTAAAGAAAAAAGAATCCATGAATAATAAAAAAAATACAATGTACTGGCTGTATTTATACGATAGGATAAATATCGGAGGTATATAAAAAATGTGTTGAATTACCAATGGTAAGATATGGAGTATATAAAAATGTGTTGAATTACCAATGGTAAGATATGGAGTATATAAAAATGTGTTGAATTACCAATTTGCAACAATCCCTCTACATTTCATATTAAAAACACTAAACATTATTCTGAACCGGGAGGAATAATCCGGGCTATTTCCTAAAGGCGATTGGATGCAGGCTCATTGTCCACCGTTTAACAGGAACAACCGCTCCTATTGTGAACGCGATCTCGAAATCATTAATATCTGCAAAGAAACGGACAATAGGAAGCGAGGGAAATATATTTTTTTATAAAGCGCCATTTATTATTTGTTACGTACAAACTTTATTAATTGCTATCCCGTTGAAAGAAGAAAATGATTTTAGAAAATAATAAATATCTGCTGGTCAAGCTGAGTTACAACCGTAATCGTAGTGACAACACTGATTAAGGTTCTAACGCAGTTCGATCTTAGAACAACTACGACTTTAGGGTCGGGAAATTAGACGGCGAGTTTTGAAAGCCGGTTAATTAGAGCTGGGTATGTAGTACCGGAATTAGCAACTATAATCGCAACAGTATGGCGTAATTGACGCCGAAATTATGCAGGCTGACCGGCAAGTCTACCTCTTAGCCAGAGGTACCTCTTGTATCTCCCTAGAGTTTATAGTTTATTATATCATTGACTTTTTAATAGTTTTATTTACCTTCCGCAATCGAGCAGTCGAAACCATTCTCAAGCCGACGCACATAGACATAAGCATAGAGGTTATACGTTGCATCCTTCCTCCTCTTCTTCTTACACGCCGCACGAAACACGTATAAGCCCGAGGGACCTCCCCAGTCGTGCCGGCCCAATACGGCTGCATGGCGTGGCAGTTGGCACTACTACACCCAGCGAACACAAAACTGGCCAGACCAATAAATAAATATAAATAAATAAATAAATATTTGTGGACTTTACACACCACGTTAGCCTAGCCAAGTGTTAAGTACCGTAAGGACTTGTGTTACGGGTACTAGACAACGGAATATATTATTTAATATGTTTTATTTTATAAATTTAAAAAAATTTATATAAGTATTTAAGATTTTTATTATAGAAATACATATAATACATAGATAAACATCCATGACCTAGGCGGGATTCGAACCCGCGACCTTTGGCGCAACATGCTCTACTTATCCGAGCCCAGTACCACTGCGCCAGCCTGGTCGTCACCAATACACCTCATAAATTCAATTTCACCTACTAATGACGGCGCCTGCCCTGTAATACATCACGGCCGCAAAAAACGCTAGATAAGGAGCAGGCAGCTCATTCATATCCCGGCTCGTCAAAGCAGGAATGTCCTGAGCCAACACGGCGCGTTCCCACCCCGCCCGACAGATATATGGCCGCCTGTGAGGCTGCGGCCACCAGTACAACGCGAGATAACTCGTATCCTGAACACCCGCGGTGGGAACTCGCTTTTTGTTGTACTTTTCACGACAGTTGGCTCCTTAAGAAAATAATTGAGTAAAGACAATGAGAAGTACATGTGAAACAGTAACTGGTCGAGCGTAATGCTTTATCTTATGTTACTTGGAGTAAACTTCGTGTACCGGTGCTGCCAAGTTCAAAAAAAATCGCTGGCATTTGCCCCTCTAAGAGGTAAGTAAGTTCCTTCAATGCCTTTAAAAGGAACTTTATTGTTTGATACTTTTCACACAATTTTAAATTGCGCTGCTGGGGATCAGCGGTCCTAGCATTCGTAGAATAATGCTTCGGGGTGATAACGACTACTCATAACGGTGATGTATAGAAAATTGTTAAAGTTATGCGAATTGAGTGTTGGATGAAGACGAGCGCCGGCGGCGGGGCTTTGATGTGCCTCCTGCCTCCTACGCGACCTCCGCCCCGACCCCCTCCCCCCTATGTACTCGTAACAGCCTCCTACGCGGTCTGAGCTTCAAACGAAATATTACATCTCAAACAAATGCGAATGCTTGCTTCTTTATATCGCGCAAACATCATCAAGGGGAGCAGGGGAACCGTTTCTGAGGCCTCTGGGACTACGTTCTGTTAGGAACTGCTACGAATTATATTCTATATGCACAATAAAAGGGTCATGGACTATGTGACGTCACTATGGTTGCCAACTGGAAGTAAAAAACCAAAAGTCCGGTTTTAAATAGAGATTGCTTGTTTGTTTTAAAGGAAGTACAGTAATTTTTATTAATATGTCAGGACAGTTCGACAAATATATATTATTAAAAATGTTGTACCTCGGGTCCGTTAGGTTATGAAGTTTGGCGATATGGAAACCCCAGATGTAATGATAAAAAACTGGTACTCGCGAGTCAATGAACCATCCCTAACGAACACTCTCCTTAGAGTTCAACTTATGTATTCGACTGGCAAATGTAGTGGCTAAAATGTAGTTCGTATTTGGATTATAGCATACAATCTACATCATTCTATATCTAAATGGCAACCATGCTCACAGCTTGATTAAAAATAATTAAATAAACCGAGGTAAAAGCTAAAGTTGTTTTAATATAACACTAGTATCTGCGAGGTTGTAGTGGGAATTCGGTATAGCCGCGAGTATCATCATCATATATCCTTATTCTTATTATTCTTTCATCGCTGTACACAGCGTACATATTTAGTGTAATGTGTTTTATAAAACACACACACTAAATATTTTCTTACCAAATATCATTCTGACTTTCAGTTCAATCAAAATTACTAATTAACTTCGTATATCTGAAGCTTATTCTTCAGGTGACGTAATGAGACTGCGAACAAAAAATGATCACCGATCTTCAATGCGGCAAAAAGTACATTCACTTGGTTTTTTTGCGAGTTGGACGTCGAGAGCGGATCCGCTTGCTGCTCAATTATTGAACTTACAAAACTTGCACTTTGTTGAAGTTTCTCGAAGCTTTTTTTTTTTCTACCTATAAGGGGGCAAGCAGTGCCTTTTGATGACTTCCGACAATGATTTGTCACGCAAATTTCCAGCTTTTCTTCTTAATTTTAATGGGCCACCGGCTATCCGATGATGCCTATGGACACTGATACACAAACGGCATAATAGTAAAAGGTGCGCGAGCAGATTTTGAATGCTATTTTTCCACAACCTTTTACTATTATAATAGTATAATTATAAAGCCTATTTAGTGGTATTTTAAAGCGTTTGCAAGTGCGCCGAAACATGCCAAAGTGACCGTTTATTTAATTAATTAGAATTCTGAACGCATTTCCCACATTCCCTGTTATACAGGTACGGGCTCGTAACACAATATATTTCGCTTGTGAGTAAATTATGGAAACAACAGTGTTCAGAACATTAAATGTATTAATTGTATATTAATTTATTATTATTTCATTTGCATCCGTAGGTGATGCTTAATGGCTTAAGAATAGTTTATAATATATATTATTTTAATTATAATATAATCAATAATGGTATAATATTCATAAGTCGACCCGGCAGATGGCGCTGCAGTGGCGCGAGTGAAACCAAGGGGCACAGCTAGTTTTCTATAATATAATAAATAAAATAAAACTATTTATTAAATTGATCTATAAATATGTACCTATTTTTGTTAATAAGGTACATTAAGGACATTTCTTTATGAGAGCGTACAATCTCCAATTTGACTCCCAAACGCGCCAAAACACTCAAACCTCCAAAGAGACAAGCTAGTGAAAACGAAAGATGATCTCATCCCTACCTAGGGCTACCCCTGCACGTAAAATTAAAAGAGAACACAAAAACATTTAATAAAGCCATTTAAATGCAGACTCAGATTAATTGGAATGAAAGAATTTCACGGAAGGTCAAAATATATCATCGCCTCCAATTATCTCCTGCTATCCCGGCGCGATAGGATCTCGCGCTAATCCATCCCCTGGTGACTAACCCGCGTGGAATGCCAGGCCACAGTCGAGGTGTCGCGGGGAACCTGCTCGAACCGAAAACCGTCAAAAAAACCACCACCGAGCGACCGGCAAGCAAAAACAGACCTAGACGTGGTTAGGATAAGATTTAAATTTATTTAATGGTTGGCAGATCTTGCGCTCTTTTGATATGAATGTGGAATAAGCGCCGGCGATAGGATGCGGCGATCGAGATTTCGAGGCAGATGTATCACGTCCTGTGGCACGAGGCAGACGTGAGGGAATTGAGGACTTGTCGGTATCACTCGTAACAGAACATACAATTATACTGTCCAGGTGTATTAACATGTTTTTCATAAATGTACACGATTAAAAATAAACATGAGATAAATAATTTATAAAGATCTTGTATGATACCAATTGTTTCGGTACTCATAATAATTGCCGTGGTATATATCTATTATTTGTATCTTTCATCAGATCAAAATCCCTTGGTCTGAAGTCTTCAAATGGCATTTCTTTTATTGGCATTATCAGCCCAGTGAAGTATCCGTACTTCTTTATAGGATGTCCTAGGACTCCTAGGTAATAAATGGCAAAAATAGTTTTTTGCCTACCACTGATATAAGTATTTCAGTGATGACGTTCTTTGGAAAAAAAATGACTCATAATATAATCTATACCAATGTTATAAAGCTGAAAAGTTTGTTTGTTTGTTTGAACGTGCTATAAAAATCAGGAACTGTGGCTCGATATTAGATAGCCCATTTATCGATTAAGGCTATATGTTATGCCCTATAAACTGCGACTAATAGAAACCGAGTACGAGTGTAACGCGGGTGAAACCGGGGAGTGCTGCTAGTAAATAATACATAGGCACTTAATTGATATGCCGTTAGAAAAATCCGAGCAATGAGGTGTAAAAAGGTTTTGCAAATACAGAATCGTACTTGATTCGAAGAAGAGAATTCACCTCTTATCAACAACAGCAGCTAGAAGACGTCCACTGCTGGCCGGTGGCCGTCCCAATGGAGGCCACAGGTCGCGCTCACAAGCTGCTAACGTCCAGCGGCTCTGTGCGGCCTTGACCAGGTTACTGGACAACCGGGTGGGAGCCGGGAGGCGCCCAACACTGCACTTTCGACGTTGTCTCTCTTATCACCGTTGTGAAATTAACTTAATGCTTTGTGATGTTCGTGTTCCGTTCCGAACAATGCATCTCAATCCGAGTCAGAATCGAGCAATATATGCAGCGGGGGCGGGTTCAAATGCAAGTAAATCATATACTTAACATTATATATCTAAGGTATGAAATTAATTTTAAGTTTAATAAACTCATGCACCGTCTGATCAACGTTGACAAAGTGTTTATATTTGAGACTTTCGTGTTTATTACACATATTGCAATTACTTTTCGGGTTTTAGCACGGTAAAACTTAAAGGCCAAAATATAAGGAGTCGCCTCGGTACCACGGCTGGTGTAACCCAGTCGAAACATCGGGCAAAGATATATATTTTGGCCTTTAATTTTACCGAGTTAAAACCCGTAAAGTAATTACAAAAAGTGTTTATATTGTCTTGTAATACAGCCAGTATGAAGTGGAACTGCAGATTCGTTTTCGCAAGGCTACATTACAAGGTGTGAGCCAATTGGTCGTCTGCCGCGGGCGACACAGTACCTACACTCGCGTCTCACTCACAAAGAACATCCGACCGACAACACGCTACAATGGCCGCCCCCTCCAGCGGAACTGCAGTCTGTTCCCTCGACGCAGAAGCTGCAGGGTATCTTTATGTAACACATTTTACACAAATATGAAATACTTGCATAATTACGAACTTTACATAAACTTTACATAAATGTCTTTGGCGCAATGGTAACGTTAGCTGTCAGTGGACGCGAGTTGAAATCGAGCAGGTCATAGGTGTTTAATTCTATAATACAATCTTAAATACATATCTAATTTTGTTTAATTAATAAAAAATATACTATATATTTATAGTACTTACCTGCTACACAAGTCTTTACGCTACTTAGCACCGGACTAGGCTAACGCGGTATAAGTCCACAGATTATTATTATTGTCTTCATTTTTAACGGTTTTCAGCTTCATTCATATGCTTGTTTCTGTAAAACCCTTGCAACTTGAATCCAATACAATTTAATCTAGCTACATTAAGAAAGAAGAATGGATTTAGGTGAAATTTGGATTGGACATAGGTAAATGTGGATCTGAAAAATTGGACGACCTTAACTTATGATGTGAAAAAATACAGATTCATCTCTGCTATTTGAATAGACTTAAGTTACAGTTTATTTATCGACACGTAAGGATAATAATTTAGTAAAAGCAAAATGAAATTTACTTGTTCCAGCTGCGCCCCGTGGTTTCACCCGCGTAAGTTTCGAAATATTGGGAAGAAATGTACTTTGCGATATATTTTAGAAATTATACATGGTTTAACATGATGCGACATATGACATGTCGCACCTAAGGGTCAACTCACACCAAAAGCGCGGCGAAGGGCAGCGAAGCGGAGCACAGTTTATGTGTCATATGAATTTCAACTTTGTAATAATTTCAATAATACTTATTATCGCATGAGAAACTCGAACAAGACGCGCGGATTCCCGCGACTGCTCGAGAAGTCGCTGGAATGCTCCCGAAGTCGCGAGAATTCGATAATAAGTACTATAGCAATGAAAATAAAGTTAAAACTCATATGACACAGAAAGTGCGCTCCGCTTCGCTGCCCTTCGCCGCTCTTTCGGTGTGAGTTGACCCTAAGTCGCATGTAAGATGCATTTTTTGGGAAATAAAAGTAAAGAATAAAAAATAATATCGTATAAAGTTTTTTTTATAAAATTAAAGAATGAATATAACATAATAATATAATCGTATAAAGTTAAGTTGGCGTAACTACGTGAGTAGATAGTATGGCGTCTAGTATCTCGAACAAAAATGGAAGGCAAAGTAAAAATTCTCAGCAGCTTACTACTTTTCTAAAGCTTCGATACCTACGCTTAGATAACTGGTGTTCGTGCAGTGATCGGGTCTTTATCTATCTTTGCTCTATTCTTGCTCTTTATCTAGACGACAATACCGCGATAACAAGAGCGGGACTACGTCGAGCTTGTAACAGCCTGGTTTTGTGTTTAACACGTTCTATTCTTGGTTTTGTAATACTTCGAACCTGTATCTACTATTTTTCATGCTGTGAAAGTAGAATAATGACGATCTTCGCTTTTTTTCAACTGTATAAAAACTCACACGGACAATCGAAGCCATTTGGTGACTACCTATTTTACTTTGCCATATCCACTCCATCTGCGCTAATTATATTGTAGTATTTGTATGTATATAATATATTTATATACGCATGTATATTATGTAATTTTATATAATTATGTATTGTACCTATTTGCATTTCTTATTTGATTAGGTTTAATTTGTTTGTAAGTTGCTGATGTGGTAATTACCGTATTGCTATGTATTGTTTCTTGTTTTTTTTTCCTTTGGTCTACTTATACAGGGTTAGTTTTTGGTCACCGGCAAAGTTTAAAAATAAGGAAGTAAACATTATTCCAAGATAGTGTTTTAAAAAATATTATCGTCTTATCTTAATTTAGTTAAATAAAAATCGATTCTTCCTTCGGAATCGGTCCTTAAAAATACTTGGATCGTTGTTCGTTCACGAAATGTAACGACTTCAAGGTCAAGATGCCCGGCTTCACGACACGCGACCTAGACGACACGTGGTGACCAAGAAATACGTTTATAACTTAGGATAAAGTAATTGTATTTTATTACTTTTTTTATTTTTTTTTTCAGAAATCGAAAGTTTCTTCGGAACCAAACCTGAAAATTTGACCAAACCAAAAACTAACCCTGCATAGTTATGTTTTAGTTTTCTCTCACACACTCACAAGGTTGTCTGGAAGAAATTGCCTCCAAAGCAATAAGACCGCCTTTTGTGTGCATAAAACTTTGTCTTAGAATTACTTTTAATATTTTTATTATTTAAGATTATAAACTAACGAAAAATAATGTATTAAATTGTAAATGATTTGTACAGTTCACAATTTTCCGATAGTTTACAATCTTCCGAGTTATTTTGTAATTTTACGGTTTTTACAATCTTACGGTGACATATATAAATAAAATATATTTGATTCATTCATTCATACCGAATCCCATTAATATAGCATTTTTAACACAGTGTCAAGTGAGCGAGAGGTACTTTTCTGAATCCTGGCCATGATGAAAGATTCGGTCGAAACTCTACACGGCACGTACTTCTTGGTGCTCGTATAGAATT
>LUGF01037261.1:134580-147879 GCA_001625245.1 Calycopis cecrops
CCGCGGCGAGCAGGCGACGCTCGGCGCGCGGCCGACAGGGGCGAGGTTCGCTCATGCGGATCGCTCACGCGCTCGTACGGCGGCGTGAGGCACAGCTTGCGGTAGATCTCCGTCACAGCGATGCGCACCTCCTGCTCGTGCAGCTCCTTCATGCGCGTCATCCAGAAGCTGATCCACTCCGGCTTGAAGTCGTGTTTCGACGGGTCCTTGCCTTCTGCGTTATTAAATAAATAAATAAAAATTACTTTAGGGTGACATACAGAGAAAAAAAAAGAAGTAAAAAGTAAGATGAAGAAAAATATTAACAATTGTACTAAAATTTTAAAATATAATTTGTAAAACACAAAAAGACTGCAAACCTTACCTGCAAAGAAAGTTAATTTGCCTTATACTAAACTACTAACTAAAAAGTAAATAAAGTATGTACATGAAATAATCACATTATAGTTTAATATTATTAATTTTGACAAAATTACACACGCTGTTAACAAACGGGGAAAAGACATACATTAATAAGGATTTTAGATCGGCAGGGCGGGGAATCTCAGGGGGGGAGACTATCGTACAGTGTAAAACATAATTTGTTGCAAGATGTAATATGTTCTGGAGTGCCCTCATCCTAACTACATTTACATACTAGCTGCGCCCCACGGTTTCACCCGCGTAAATTTCGATTCCGTGGAAAATAGAAAATCGTCCTATGGCATCCCATAGGAACATCATTTGGGTAAGACTTCAATAGGGTTACCCTAAAAATAGGCTTAATCAAAAGTAGGGGTTTTCCGGTCCCTGGTTAGGAGGTATCCCAAGATATACTTATTGTGCTCCAAATATCTATTATATGCATTTATTTTTACATGTACCACATTAGGCGAATGTAAAAGATACAAAATCATCCCTTGGCATCCCACATGTAAATTTTTTTGGGATAAAAACTATCCCATAGGCATGTAAATACAGGTTCCTATCTAACCATATGACTAATTTCATGAAAATCTGATAAGTAGTTGTAGCGTGAAGGAATAACATAAATTAAAGTCAACATCCCATAGCATCCCACGGGAACATTTATTCGGGATAAAAATATCCCATATATTAATACAGGTTCCCTTCTAACCATAATATGTCTAATTTCATCAACATCTGATAAGTAGTTTGAGTGTGAAGGAGTAACAAATAGGTACATTAAAGTCATCGTCTCATAGCATCCCACAGGAACATTTTTTCGGGATAAACTATCCTATATGTTAATCCAAGCTATCCTCTATGTGTGTGCAAAATTTCATGAAAATCGGTTCAGTAGTTTTTACGTGAAAGAGGAACAAACATCCATACATCCATACATCCATACTTACAAACTTTCGCCTTTATAATAGTTATATAAGATTGAGGAATCCCTTAGGCTGGTTTTAGTGTCACGCGGACCGTCCGTACGGACGCTTCGCGCATGCCGATCTGTATTACAGGTACGGAGTGTTTTAAAGTATGTAATGCAGACGGGTCCGTACGGACGACCGCTCCGCGCGGACAGCTCCGTGGCACGGACGCGCCATGCGGACGGCTGCGGATACAGATCGGCATGCGCGGAGCGTCCGTACGGACGGTCCGCGTGACACTAAAACCAGCCTTACTCTAATCTTGGCTAAGAAAACGGGAGAGCATGTTTGAGCAAAGTTCAGGTAACAACTTTGCTAGCTTTGCGATATTTAAAAAAACCAAGGTGTGACTAATACAGAATTCTGGATGCTGGCATAGTGCTTTAGTGCGAGTCGTGTGGGACCATAGTTCACCGCAGTCCAAGAGCATGTTTTGGCAAGAGATGATAAATCATGACAGTAAATTCTATATTGGCTTAAAATTCCTGATGTAGTTGCTTCTCTGGCATAGAAATCGGCTGATACCACAGTGACCAGGAATCCACACCAGTTTCACATTTATATTTTTTGAATGGCACTTCCGTAGCAAATCTTTTATCTTAAGGGATAAGTAACATTTAATTTTTGTTTCAAATTGACTGGCAAAAATGACTTGTATCGATCGCTTTTAGAATCGGAAAGTATAACTGATTTGTCTAATTGGTGAGACTCCACATAAGAAACTGCTTCATAAATCGCCAGAAGCTCACCTGTGAAAACAGAAGTAAGTGGGGGAAGTTTAAAATTAAGTACAACATTATATTTGGGCATCCATAGTGATGACCAAACAAATCCTTCTAGGGAAAATTTTGAGGCATCTGTAAATATTTGTAGCCAGTCTCTACAAATTTCCTCCATTTTCTCATTAAACAGAGTTTGCGTTAGGTGAGTCTTTATAAATTCCGAGATTAAGTACACCATCTGGGATATAATCAAAAGGAATGTCATACAGAAGGTTAAGACGGAATTGATAGATCGGACAGGATAAGCTAGTTAATTTAATGTATGATTTTACTAAACAAGGGAGGTCTATATGTATCCAATAATTAGAAGAGACAAGTTGGGCTAGGGAATGTAATTTCGGAAGAATATGATGTGACGAATACTGATAAGCTTTGAAAAGGAAACGGTGACAAAGTTACTGTCTTCGAAAAATAAGGGGGGTTCATCGCATTAGTTCTGTAAGGCATTGATGGGTGAGAATTTCATAGTATCAATAACAATACGAAGAGATTTGGACTGAATTTTGTCAAAGGAGTTTCGACTTGTTACATATTAGTAGTATGTAACAAGTATACAAGTAAAAATGATCCGTAGTCTAAGTGACTACGAATAAATGCGTTATACATTAGTTTTTGAGTATATGGGTGTGATCCCCACCACACACCAGAAATAGCGCGCATTACATAATGTTTTTTTCGTACTTTTGGAATTTAGAATTAATGTGTGCTGTTCCCGTCATTAGTGAATCCAGAATTACACACAAACACTTTACGCAATTTCGAACAGGAAATGGCTGGTTGTTGTAACTAATTGTTATATTAGGTATGTATCTACTTCGGGTAAAAATGACAATATTGCTTTTCTCGATGGAAACAGAAAGGCCATGGTCATCAAGCCAGTTACTTAAGTAGGACATTGCGGATTTAATCTAGCGACAGAACCTGTGATGCTATCAGAGGAGATGTACAAGGTCAAGTCATCTGCGTATTGAAGAATATTACAGAAACTAAGCACAGAGAGATCCAGGTCATATGTTTATAAATTATATAGTAAAGGGCTGAGGACAGAACCTTGAGGAAGTCCCTTCCCCACACAATTCTAGGGGGAAGAACTAAATTATGGTAAGTGATAAGAGTAGAGCGGCAAGAAAGATAATTAAAAATATAGTTGACTATCCTCAATGGGATACTCAGATGGAGCATTTTCTGCCTGAGTACTGGAAGTAGCACATGGTCATACGCAGATGAAATGTCCAAGAACACCCCTATGAGCGTCTCATGTTTTTAAAGGCTGTGTAAATGTCTGTCACTGAGGTTTCGAGTCATCATCATGCCTAGGCCCTTACGGAACCCAAACTGGGTAGCCGAAAGAATGCCCCGGCTTTCCAGCAACCACTCCAACCGGTTTTTAGTAAGGTGTTCTAAAATCTCCAGGGTCTGCTGTCTGCCATCTGCCAGGGTGCATGAAAGAGCAATGGGTCGATAACTACAGGGATCAGTAGGTAGTTTACCTGCTCTTAGAATAGGTAAAATTATTTGTGTCTTCCATTCTTCTGGAGGTTAAAAACCCTTTAAGAAAATCTCATTTAAAAAATTTAAGCATAAATTTTTGGTGACTGGTCCACATCTAACAAAAAATGAAAATAGAATGGCATCAATTCCTAGTAAGGAATCTGTGAGGGAGTTAAGCACTACTTGAAATTCTTTCAAGGAGAAAGAAAAAAGGAAAACTGGGACGATAGGGGGAAATAAGGCAGATTCTTATATAGAAGGTACATACGGAGGAACAAGCCTGGATGAAAAGGAGTTTATCCAAGGAGGGTCATTAGATAAAGAAGTATTATGGGAAAATAATCGAGAAATTTTTTATGTTCTGCCAAACTAATGAAGTAGAAAAGGGCGGAGATAAGACTTTCACAAAAATGATGCCAGCCTAATTTCTTTTTCTCTGAAAATAATCTGGTAGTAAATGCAGCAACATTTAGATAGTTTATATAATTTTCCAGAGTAATGGAGTTGTTATTGTGTTGTATGTGATGATGACCTACAAATTACCTACGTACGACCTACTGCAATATACCTACAAATGTCATATTGCAGCTACCAATGACCTTATTAAGGGTCTAGTGACTCCTCAAATGATTTTAAAACTTAAAACATTAGAATATTATAAAATGAACAATACTTCCTACAAATATTTTTCGCGGTTTGGAACAACAAGTATTGTAATAGGGAGTGGCTCATGCTTCTTTTCCAACCTTTGTCCAAAACTGTTTTAACCATGTTGGACTTTATAAAATAATTTAATGTTGCTTTTTTATTATCAATTTATCTTTCATAGCGAATATACATTATACTACTTTGTATCATAAATGTACAATACAAAAGATCTATAGATACATATAATAAAACAGTAAAATTTTAGTGTCTGTACATTGAATATATTTACGAAAAACTAATTGGGGGCGATTTTAAAATAGTAACAGAACACTTTTCTATGAATTTTATGTCTGTTTGTCCGTTTGTTCGGGCTAATCTCCGAAACTACTGGACGGATTTTTATGAAACTTTACATTAATATAGCTTTCATATCAGAATATCATAATAAGTTAAAATTTTGAATAATTTTTGAAGTGTGAAACCCACGCGGGCGAAGCCGCGGGCGGAAGCTAGTCTCATATAAAGTACCTGCTTGAATCTCCTTATAGCGTTTATTCCAGAACTTCTTCCACTCCTCCGGATACAGTGGGTGTTTCTCTGGGTTCTTCTCGTGGTATGCGAGGGTCTTTTTGAACGACTCCTCCACGTTACGTTCGTTAGCCACCGCCATTTTCAATTTGTATTGACGTTTTACAATAGCAGCCTATGGGATAAATATCTTATTAATATTATTAAAGTAATAGTAGTCAGGGGTAGTGCCACCTTGCATGCATGGTACCTCTCGCATGCACGAGACCGGCGTAAAGTGACAGCTGTGCTGTCGAGTTTCGTGCGGTGTGCAAGTAACCGGATGCCCGTGAAGCCAGGAAATGGAAGTCGTTAGTCACGAAAATGGCTCCGATTGCTCGTTTGCCCACTTATATTATAAAAAAAACCGCTATTTCTATAGGCCATTGTTATTAAATTGTACCTACATCTCACTCTGTAGGCTCACAGGCTTTCATTTGGGTAACCAGTTCACCTTGCGCTGGCTCAACGTGTATTATTGCACTTCAAATGGTCGTATAGACACTTACTTTTGTCAGGCAAGCAAGTTACCTCAGCGTGGACACATAATAAGAAAATTAAAAACACTACACAGGTGCTCGAGGTGTATATCTGTGCTCCCATATTTTATAAATTGTGTTTATAGATAACTAGTAGTCACCTCTGCTAGTAGCATTCATATGCAGATTTGGCTCCAGGATTGGATTAAAAAAATATTATTAGGATTCTTCATTATGTCATAACAGTATAGAATCAGAAAGGAATAGAGAGTGCACTTGTGACACTTGTGTGTCTCAAAGCGTATAGTTGTCAGAGAACACGTTGTTTATAAGAATGTATTGTGTGTATTCCTTAATTATAGACATTTCATCGCTTCATGAGGCCTGCTGAGTTTGTTCCGCTGGTTCTTCTCAAGACAGGGCTAGGGCTGAACCGGTGGTAGATGTAATCGTTGACGTTCGAAAAGTAATCTTTATTTTCATTTAATTTGTGTATATGCTTACCTTGGTGGTTTTCTCGGGTGACTTGGAAGATTTGGACGCCGAGAAGTCGCGTCGGCGATCTTCGTACGTCTCGTAGCGCGGTTTCTTTTCAGCTCTGCGATATAATAATAATATTTGTGGACTTATTACAATAAGTTAGCATCACGGAATCTATATATATATATAAAACTCAAACGTGACATAGCCATCTATCAACGCACAGCCCAAACCACTGGACGGATCAAGCTGAAATTTGGCATCCAGGTAGATGTTATGACGTAGGCATCCGCTAAGAAAGGATTTTTAGAAATTCAATCCCTAAGGGGGTGAAATAGGGTGTTGAAGTTTATATGGATTTCTCAGAAATTAAACGCGGGTGAAACCGCGGGGCACAGCTAGTAAATAAATAAGGTTAGAAAGGAGATGTGGGCGTAGCCGGCGCGTCGCAAGTACGATTCGACAATCGCACTTCAACGAAATACAAATGTCGTGCTTTTAGTCGCTCGCGTGTTGCGCTATTATTATTTGTAAAAATAAATGCTTTTCTCAAAAAATGTATTTTATATTATTACGTAATTACCGATCAAAACAACATGATTACAAAATTAGAGAGCAATCCATGCGACGTTATAGATAGCGCGCAGTGTATTGTATACAGACGATACTTTCACTAGTAGACGCATCGCATGGTTTGGGCAGTCTTTGGGAACGAAAAAGAGATGTGCACTTATTCGATAAAAAAAATCGATAAATTGGATTTTCATAGAAGTGATTAAATGTTTAATTAATAATTATTGACTCATTAATTTAATACGAATATAATATATTTTCCACTATTATACATTTTACTATTTTTTACATTTTATACATACTTTTATACATTTTACTATTTTAGATTTCCAAAGGATTCCTAATATTCGAGAGCAATGAATAATGTATCCGCTAGAAAAAATACGTGTAGCACTCGAGGACTGCCGCGGTAAAGCTATTGAATGCCAGCTTATTATCCATAATCATTGGTAGTCTTGTGAAGTAGAAATGTAAGTTCACGTTCGGCCAGAAAACTTTATTTTAAACTATTATGAGTTAATTTAAATTTAATGTATTGTTTTGCATCTATTATTTATTATTATATCTTAAATTAAAGTTTGTTTTTACCATGACATTGACAAAAGAGATATATTGGTAGAATTTACAAATATCAAATGACAACAGACTGAATTTGAATTTTGACAGTTCGGTTTTATTTTTTTTACGGAATTTCTTGAATCGCTCATAGCCCTCGATAAAATTTATGCAATAGTTCAATAATTACTTCATCTTAAAATTGTAAATAATTACCCTACAACAACAAGTACTATTTTGCTCGGAACATTTTAAAGAAGACGATTATTTTATAAAAAATCTGGTAACAGATATTTAACTCAGGAACTATTCCTGTTATACAAATTGTACACACACACACACACACACACACATATATATATATATATATATATATATATATATGTGTGTGTGTGTGTGTGAATTATCGTCACCGTCATGATTACGTGACGTGACGTCATTCTTGGATACGCTGTGCGCATATTGAATAATTTGTTTAAACTATGTACTTATAAGTGAGTTTTATAGGTAGCTTACCTATAAAACTCACATTACTAAATTTATTAGGATTCCAATTTTCTCTTCTTTTATTATTTCTTTCCTTCATAATAAATAAACACTAATCTAAGTAGGTATTATTTAGTCATTTTAACCAATATTACCTATTTTTTGTTATGGCGTATTAAAAAAAATTAAATCAACTATTTAAAACAGTTAAATTCACTAATCTAAACTTGATAATTAGATTTTTCTTGAAAAATACACAATTTTATAATACACATACACACAAACGCACACACACGTAAACACTTCTCTTTCACTTTCACTAAATAAATAACACAAAACCGTCCTTCGATTAGCAACATATCGGGTGGTAAACCATTGTTTATTAGGTATTTGTTACTAGTTACACAGTAACGCAAGTTCGCAACTAAGCCAGCGGCAAAACTAATTAATCGGTCAACACTCGACGGACAACGGACGACGGACTCCGGGCTGCGGCAGTGTCGCCAATAGCGCTTGGGGCGCTTGGCCATATTATATCCCCGTTTTTCAACCTCAAAGTAGCCTAAAGTACCCTAAACGTAAAAGTCAACGTGAATGAAATATGTTGTTAAGCTTTTATTTATAATATTATAATAGTAACAAGACTAATGCTACTACTACTACTAAACTCGTCGCCGATTCTCATTGGGTTAGCCTAAATGGCCTACGTTGACAACACCGGGCCGCGGAGGCACGCCTGGCCAGACCGATATGTCTGTACTTGTCGTGACAAGTGATCATATTTTGTACTGTGTTTGTCGTATAAAAGTTGGATGAAGTTGTAAAAAAAAATATTTTTTAAATTTATTAATCGACTATGTTATCGATTCTGACACTCCTATAAAAATTTGGGCACACATAGAAAAAATACCCTGTATATCCGAAATAGGTATATCAAGTTTGATATATATATCCATTTTGTAAGAAAGTCATGTTATCTTATGATTAAAAAAAATGAAAAGATTTAAAAAAGAAACTAAAATGTTTTAAGGGTTATTTATAGGTAAGTACTAAAAATCAGACAAATGAAACCAAAACATAAAATCTACTTGCAGATAAGGCAAAATCAACTAAAACCTTAAAATATTAATATAGGTATGTATCACAAAAAGTCATTGGATATATATCATGATGTATATCCATTGATATATATCGAACCCTGATAATTATACCCCTTAAAAGATTCAAAACAAATTTTCAAAACTTCAGAAGCAGTGATCAAGATTTATACTGACAATCTCCGACCAATTTAACAAAAATATGTTAACATCAAAAATCTTACGCTATTTTGTCGGGTCTGAATTATTTAGCAATATTTGTTATCATGAGATTGGATTATATCCCACAGCTAGTCATGTAACAGATTTAAATAAAGCAAAAATGTAAGATTATGATTCTTCTTTTACCGGCTTCTTTCTTCTACCGGCCAATTTCCCCTTTTTTCAATTGGGGTCGGCTCTCCTAATCGCTTTTCTAATTTTTACCAGCGTTTTCTATTAACATATATTTCACTGATCTCGTGATAAAGATTTCTATCGATATCAATAGTCGATTGCATCCCTAGTTATGTTATATGCTGTTTTCATGCGTGTCAAGCATGTGTCAAGTGCACGTCATTTATAGAAAAAATATAGATTTAGAATTGTTCTCAAAACGTGAAAGATGTACAAAGCGTGGGAGCGAGACATTCAAATGAAGTTCCCATCATCGGAAAAGAAAAGAGACAGTAGATAAAGTTCATAATATGAGACCATTATTTTAGCGAGTAAGAGGCACAGCGACCCGCTTAATCAAAATCTTTTAATACCTATGTGTTTTTGTAGTAATTCTGACATTTGTCAAATATTTTTTTTTGTCTCTCCTCTGTTCTGACATTGTGTATCTTGTACATTCGAAATCTATGGTTCTAAGTGATTTCGGCATAATTGTGTACGAAATGCACGTACTATTGGATTGCGTTAGTAGTGAAAATAAAGAGTAGGAGTCAAGCGGCGACAGTGGTTTTCATACAGTTCAGGCATGATTTCCTTTCTAACCTCTTTTATCTATTCCGTGGTTAGCCTAGGCACGTGCTAAGATAATACTGTAAGAACTTGTGTTACATGTACTATAACCCGTTTTTTTATTTGAGAGACTAAATTGACAAGAGCGATGTTGCTAGTTTTTGCGATTTTTATAAATTATCTGCACAATAACGTGACTGTGTTCTATATAGCTATTAATACAATATCATTATGGTATAGCTTGGCAAAAAAGAGTCTGACGCGGTGACAGCAGGAATTAAAATATTTAATTGTGGCAGAACTAAAAGACTTGTCAACTTCTTGTACATTATCAGTGCGTTCCACTGAGCGCTCTCAACGACCGCGCTCTAGACCGTATTTTTTCCGGTACACTAAAACGTTGTAAACGCACCCATCATTAACCCAAGTGGAATGTGTTGTGAGTATAGTTGTAAAAAAACCCGTTTGCTACCGTTAATTAACCAAATGTATAGTTGACCGATAAAATGAGGTAATTAACGGATAATTATCTGACTAACCAAGAATCTAAACTCCGAGGCGAAGCGAAACATTTTTGAAAGGGTGGTTAAAATCGTTAATAACCGCTTTCGCATCTATAGCCTTGAGCGTGGTTGTTGTGTGCGCTAAGTGCAACGCACTAAGTATGGACATGTAGTAATTCGGATTGCCATTGATAAAAAATAAGCGCCCTCATTTATTCCACACTCTTTTTTGCCAAGCTATATATCGGTTTTAAATTAAAAAAACTGGAACACGTTTATTTTATTAAGTACCTATTTATTAGTAACTCCAAAAAGGTTTCGTACTTTATTATAATAAATATTTTAATTTAAACGTCATTTCCTGCGACATTCGGCGTACAGTGTGATTCCTAATAAATTTATAGTTGTAAATTTATGGTTGCAGTACAAGAAAATGTTTATTCTATTTTCAAAAGTCGTCATTAACTTACGTTTTATTGAAATCGGTATAATAGGTCAGCACTACACAAAAACGCTGGTATCATTATTTATAAATTTGACATTTATACCTGTCAATTTAATCTCTCATATTAAAAAAACAGACTATAGACAACGGAAATATATTCAATATTTTTTTTTAAATTTAAGAGATTTTACATATTTACGATTGTGATTATAGAAATACATATACTTAATATATAGATAAACATAATATATAACCTAAGTTTTATACAGATATATAATATGATCATTATATCTTTCTCTTAGCAATAGGACTGAGGAGTAGTGTCTAAGTTATGATTGTCTTATATTTTCATGCAATCATTAGGTGCATAATGTAACATTTATTGTTGTTAAAAATACGCAGTCTTCTTAGTGTCAGGTGTCCGATTGAAATTAAAATAAAATACCCATAAAAATAAAATACACAACAATAGGAAAAAAACAAAAGACGTTATAATTTACCCATAGCAGAATTATTTTACGACTAATGATTACGACAGAGTGGGAGGCATTGGCTTCTGATCTTAGCTTATTTCAATATGAAAGAAAAATAAACAAAAAAAGAACAGGCGGTCATAGGGACCGCCCATAGAAAACTTGTTAATATATAGTAACAGTGACCTGAATTTAGCATACCTCAGCATTCCTGTACCTTGCTAGCACGAAATAATGCAAACGATCTCCGTCCATGTCGAAACGCCACCAAAAACTATTTATTTAATTGGCCCATGGAGGTGGGAGAAAACAGGAAGGCAGCGCATCTGTATAGCCTCTATGCTGATGACGTCTATGGGCGTCGGTAGTCATGAAAATGACCCGTGACTGCTCGTTTGTACCATAAAAAAAGCCATACCTGTGTGCGAACTTGTGCGGCAGGCGCTCGTCGTCGCTGACGTCAGACAGCGTGCCGGCGGTCGCGCGCCGTGGCACGCGTACGCTCGCGGCCGCGCCGCGCTGCGACTGCACACGCCACGTGAGTTAGAACGAATGGCCGAAATATAGAGATTAGGTAAGCTCTGAAGAGAGCTGGTTTGTTTTGCTACTGAGCGTCCTGTTAGGTTCACTTAGGCGGTTCGTCGGTGAGCGTATGACGTGTGCGTGCGATTTCGAACGCTTGTAGGCAGTTTCATCACTGTCTTAAATTTACAGTGTGACGTAGTGACGGCTTTGCTGTTGCGTTTAATGATAGTGTGTTATCATAACCATGCAGTGTTGTCATTTATTTTTTTATTGTGTCTAAGGTTTATTTCGTATGCAATTACGTACTTTAATAAATATGAATTCAGTACTTTTCTTAGGTGCTTTAGTTCAGTAGTAAAAAGTTCATCTCGTAGTTGACATAAAATGTAATGTTTCTTCTTACTTACTTCATTTCTCTTCGGTTTTAATGGCGCATTGACTACGGGCGGCGATGGATCCCTCTCTCTGGCCTCTTGTAAATATGAGGCAACTCTGTAACAGACATACTAATTTACAGAATAAGTTGTAACACTACTTAATAATTAACTTCTAACCTAACTTCTAGCTGATAATTAACCTAAATTACTTCTTAAAGCTGTAAGTTGTGATGAATACAATAAATTATTTTGATTTTGATACGTGTCTGACTCTACTCTCTTTGTCTGCGATCGTACCAAAAATTATCCAGCAGCGCTCCAGCTCCATTTCTTTCTCTCAAGATATAAAAATCTGGAGTGATTATGTTTCATCATCATCATCATCTGTGTATCATGTATGTACTTAAAAATAGGGTTTATTCGATTTCGATTATTGACCTCATTTTTTGCCACAGCAACGCGTGGCCTGTTTAGCTTGTTACGTATAAATTGAATGTACATATAAACTAATGTAATTATTATAAACAATTATATATCAACTTACTTGTCTCTATGACATTTGACCTCTGAAAATAAAAAAAATCTGTGATTAATATATAATTTAGAACATCAAATACATATGTACTGGTGTTATGTAACTGTCTGAGTGAGTGCAACGTACGTGTACACTGTGCTTATGTGTGTGTACAAAATATATTCATTGCCAAAAGTATTGCAACACTAGTAGTAAAAAATCTATAATAAACATTTTTAATCTATACTAATATTATAAAGAGGAAAACTTTGTTTGTTTGTTTGGTTGTATTGAATAGGCTCAAAAACTACTGGACCGATTTTAAAAATTCTTTCACCATTCGAAAGCTACATTATCCACGAGTAACATAGACTATATTTTATTTTGGATCCGGTAGGTGGCGCGGCTGTCGGAATGTCAACTTCTAAACGGCTCAACAGATTGGGTTGAAATGTTATATGGGTATTTTGATGGTTACCTGGATTGCAAAAAATACAATTTGATCCGGTAGGTGGCGCTTCTGTCGGAATGTCAACTTCTAAACGGCTCAACCGATGGGGTTGAAATTTTATATGGGTATTTTGATGGTTACGTGGATGGTAAAAAAATACAATTGGATCCGGTAGGTGGCGCTGCTGTCGGAATGTCAACTTCTAAACGGCTCAACAGATTGGGTCGAAATGTTATATGGTTACCAGGATTGCGAAAAATACAATTGGATCCTGTAGGTGGCGCTGTTGTCGGAATGTCAACTTCTAAACGGATCAACCGATTGGGTTGAAATTTTATATGGGTATTTCGATGGTTATTTGGATGGTAAAAAAATACAAACTATAAAAATTTTAAAAAAATGTTCGCACTCGTGCGAAGCCGGGGCGGGTCGCTAGTTAGATATAAAAAGTTTATAAATATTTTATTAAACTTCAGCATACTTTATAGTTTAAAAACATACATCTATATTGAACTAGCTGTAACAATTTCTA
>LUGF01037261.1:154366-168860 GCA_001625245.1 Calycopis cecrops
ATTATTTGAATCATACGCATATTCCCTATTGCGAAAGTTTGTAAGAATGTTTGTTACTCTTTCACACAAAAACTACTGAACGGATTTTCATGAAACTTTACAGTAATATAGCTTTCAATCAGAATAACATAATAAGTTGAAATTTTGAATCATTTTTGAAGTCCGAAATCCACGCGGGCGAAGCCGCGGGCGGAAGCTAGTAGAATATATTATAGAAGCTTGCTGTGGGCTAGCCAGCTCCAGTGCTATAGCAAGTGTAATATCATCTATATCGTAAATCAGTATTTCAATACAAGATTAGTGTTACCTGGAGCACAGACTCCCCGCTGCAGACCGCGGCACAGGGGAAGCACAAGTAGATCCACTTGCCCGACACGTCCCTCCCTCGACGCTCCACCATGCATGCATACGTGCCATCTTCAATCTTTATCTTCAAACTGTTCAGGTGCTCTTGAAACTCCTTCTCTGCCTGGAAACCAAATTAAACTGCCTTTACAACTCGTACGGCGACATATTAACTAGGGCGTGACTAGAAAAGCATGTGCACACCCCAAACGACGCGACCATATACAATCTTGGAAATAGGTCCGTATAAAATAAAACATGTATCAGTTACCTTTAGTATTTTATTTTTTTATTCACAATTTTATCACATCATATGTCTTGTCTGTAAACATACTTACCGGAGCCGCTGGTTTGTCTGCAAGACGCAAAAGTAACAAACACTAAATTGTAGTTCTTATACGGTCAAGTTTTTTTTATTTCTGGTCGTAAACGGCACGTTGCGTGCTAAATTGGTGCTATGTATATTTTTACGAATCGCTACGCAGCAAGGAGAATCTATTACATCAATCATTTTGTTTTGTTTTTATTGGGAACAATTTGATGCGAAAATTCTCAGATCTTTAAATATAAGTATGAAATAATAGCAAAGCCAGAATATAGGTATTGCATGTAATTTAGTCCCCCTACCTTGTTATTCTTATTGTAGGGCATGAGACCGGAGGAATTTTTAACGTCCTTAAAATTTCTTACTACTTAAACTATGCGTAATTTTTATCGTATGACTTTCAGTCCTTATTCTGACCGCTTGTTGTTAATCTAATAATACACCTGCCGTCTTCACTAGGTGCAAAACTATTAATGTTTTCTGCCGAACACAAAACTCATTAACTTGCTGTTTTTGCATAGCCGCCTAGCTTAGGGGTTCAGCCTTACCGAAAGCATATAAGACCATCCTATAATAAACCATTTTTAAAACCTACCCTCACTCGATCAATTTTAGTTTAAGAAGTCCAAATGAACTAAATTCAGCACTGTGTTATGTTGTGCATAACAACATCACTTATAAAAATGGTATCAAAATTATGTCATTTTTTGCACACCTCCAGTGTAAATGGCATAAAAATCTCAGAACATCAAATATTACGTATTCAACTACTGATTATTAAAGTTTTCCTTGCGTGCCAAGGTATGAATACAGGGTTACATTTTGGTCACCGGCCAAATTTCGGGTATGGTTCAAATTCAATAATACATTCGATTTGTGAAATAAAAAAAAGATATCTACTTTACCCCATGTTATAAACATACTTCTTGGTCACCACGTGACGTGACTCGCGAGTCGCTATCGGTCGGCGTCACTGACCTATAGGTCGATACACTTCGTGTGCGAACAACGGGCAATGTATTTTTAAGGATCATTTCAAATAGATATTTATTTAACAAAATATTACAATTAGACGATAAAAATTAAAAACACACCCTTGGAATGATGTTTACTTCCTTATTTTTGTCTTAGAAATATTGACAATAAAACAAAAAAATACAAATTCTCTGATAGAATTCTTATGCGTCTATAGTGCCACAAACATTTCTGACCCGGTCGTGGCGGCGCTCTTCTGACAAGAGTGACAAGTCTTGTCTAATTAAGTATTGCCATCAAATGATATATTCCGATTTTTAGGGTAAAAATAATGTCCGATGCAGGAAGTAATTGAAATTTTGGCATCACAATACTAAAATCATGATAACTATTATTTTATTAGTTATTTAGAAATAAAAGAATGTAGTATTATATTTTAATGTTGTAATTATGGTCGTGTAAAAAATCAAATTTACAAACAATCAACATTTTTACTTTATTAGTTTATTAATGGAGCTTGGAGACGTTTCTCTTCTTGCATAAAAGAAAAGACTTTAAAAATATGTTTCTCCCATCCCTTTAGGGTAAACGAGTTTTGTGCGTCGCTCCACTATTAAGTAAGTATAAGTAATAAGTAATATAAGTATAAAGTATCTTAGTGGTAAGCATAGTAGTTGAGAAGGTTTTGAATTACACACATTTTTATTGGATACGCAAGACTAATAATAATTTCAATCACTTTTTTGGTTTGACATCTTTTTTTTATATGATTAATCCATTATGTACAGGCTAGGATCATGAGACCATACCGCCTCTTCTTCAGTCGGTTGGCTTGACCTAAGGTTTGACATTTTTTTAAGTAAGTACCAGTACAGGGTTTCTAGAGCATTTTTAAATAATAATAATTATTATTATTATTTATAAATAACTTGATGAATTTGTGTTTAAAATGTTTAATAGATAAAATAAATAATTTGTAGTTTTTCGTATATTGGAAAGAACAGTTAATACAAATATAAGTATTAATAATTGTTAACAAATGTTAACATGATAGGATATTGAATATTTGGGTATATATAATTAAACTAAAATAAAGAAAAAAGAAATCATCATTTTAGTGTACATAATTAAAAATATAATTTATTATTAATAGTAATTTATTTTATCAAAAATACTAATATTATGTTACGATTAGTTGAAAATAATAAGTGCTTGAATTATATTAATGATTAACCCCTTTCTATCATAGATATTCTGGCAACCCTTAACAAGTGACAAAGACAAGTTTGAACCAAAGAGCTTCTATGAAAGTATTTTGTAGTTTTATTTACTATTATTTATATTTCGATCACTGATCTCCATACTGCTTTATAGACAGCTGTAGTTTACCAAACTTCAACAAAAACTTATTTGGCAGTTCATAATTTTGAAATACATAGGCTTACTTCTATATGTGCGATTGCGTTCAATTTTGTTACTTTTTTAGTATTGATTCAAATATTAGGAACATAAAATATGGGGTATATTTTATAATTTCTTCTCTGTGAAAGAATAGTGTAAAATATATGTCAGCTATCCGTAGATATCAAAACTTCAAACAGAAATATCTTGAAAACAAAGCTTTACAGAAAATAAGTTACAAAGAAAAGTTTAATCAGGAATAAAAACTCTATATTTTAATATTTTTTATGAGAAGTCGCTAAAAATATGCCCCGATAAAATTTGTATGGAAGTTCGCCATTGTTCTTTGGCCGGTGACCAAAATGTAACCCTGTATGTGTGTGATTATATTGATGCAACCAATTTAGTTGCTCTTACATTTTGCATTACAATTTTAAATAATCCTATTTGTGTGATCAATTAAAACTTCAGTTAAAATATGCCAACTTTGTGTGCACAGGAGTTTTAGTTACCAAAATGTCTCTCTAAAAAAACTTTATTAAATCCGCAATAATATATTTTTTTTAATTAACAGTAAAGAAAATGTTGCTTCTCATTGATCTATTACTGTTGTATTTGTACTATTACCATTTCCAACAATAAAACGTAATAACCTAATAAATAAAATATGCTGGTACATATTTTTGCCTACTAGATAATTTTATATATTATGCAACAAAAGCCTCTTGGACAAAACAAATTACAGTGAAGACTTAAACCAATGAGTAGTCACAAAAATAATACAAAATACTAATAAGTATTTCTGTAACAGAGTTCTGAGGTAACATGTAAATAAATGTATGTATGAGGGTATGAGGTAGTGATGCGACTCGAGTACGAATTCGTTAATCGAGTCACTCGAGTAAGATTGTTCCCTCAATCAAGTTATACTCGAGTAAAAATGTCACTCGAGTGACGAGTTCACTCGGCGACCCGAGTGTACTCGGCGCGACGAGTTCACATGAGTGAAATCTGTCAACTCGGAGCCTCGAGTTCACTTGGTAACTCGAGTAGGATTATTTTTCACTCGAGTACGAGTTTGACAAACTGACTTGAGTGACTCGAGTAAAAACATGACTTGAGTCGCATCACTAGTATGGGGTAGACAAAGAAAATTATATACATAATACATTAATGTATTTTGTATTATATTAAAATCAAGTCCCTAATAAGGTTTTGGTATCCAGTAGAATATGATTTTTTTAAAACTAGTATCTTCAATCATAGCATGATGATAATTTTTCATTTTACAAAAAAGTACATTCCAAGGTAAGGAATTTTGTAAGAATATCAAATAAGAGAGAGAGATATCATATAATCACTAATTGCACTATGCGTCTACATTAAAAGTTAGATATTAACTTGTTGCTGGACAATTACACATTGCTATTATTCTTACTCTAGAGGACAGTACATTTATTTCTGGGGACTATAGCCGTTGTGTCACGCTAAGCAGTTAAGCACAGTGAGTAGTGTGTCAGTACCTATGGCACTAACCGTATTACGGTCATGAACAATGTGTCATAAGTTAAGTAAAGAGTGGTAAGATGAATTATCACTTTATAAAATTTCGTGACTGTAACCAGTATGTGATGGAAGTTTTTACGGCTGCGAAGCCTGTCCAGTAAAATGTACTCATCATCTCATGACTCCAGCTGATAATAGGGCAGGATAGGTACAGATCCTTAATCTTAGCAGTAAGAATATATTAGTAAATTGTTAACTAATGTTGATTGTTTTTTGTTCTATAGCATAGACTTATTTGTATATTTACAAATGATACTACATGCCTAGATGTATAGAAGAACAGCTCTCTATCAGTTTGGAGTTAACTCCTAACCATAATTATGCCTAGTGTAATTACTACACTACAGCTGAATAAGGCCATACTACTATATACTACATACATATTTGTATGTATGTATATATCTCACATAACTACTCAGATTTTAGGCGGGTGCAACCACAGGTTAGGTCTAGTATTTAAAATATAAAAATAAGATGCTGCTTCATGCATTCAGTTTCAAAATGTCCCATACCATTCTTATTGCGCAAAACTTATACACACATCTAAATATTATGTATCTACAATCCGTGTATATTTGCATAGGCATATGATAAGAATATTAAAAACAACAAAAAAACAATTCCATTTTATCCATCAAAACTATGAAAAGAGATGAAGAAATGTTTAAATTTCAACCAATATTTTTTATTTTCATTCCCAAACTTAACAGACATGGTCAAACACCGTTATTGTTTAAACATAACTTTAAAATTATACAAAGGAACATCAAGTGCTACAGAATGATAACCACTAATTGTAAAATCCAACTGGGCAAAGATACTTCAGTTTACTAGGGAATGATGAATAAGGGTGACAAGAGAAACTATGCAATAATTAAATAATGGCAGGATATTTTTTTACATGTGAAACTAAGTGTATATATAGTGCTATGGGATGGACACAACCATTCATTTTAAAATTCAACCAGGTGTACTCCGTTTACTGGGTGTTTATGAGAAGCTTATAAGATTGAAAGGACTTTACTCTTACACTAAGTTTTGGGTATTGATTTCTCATAAAAGTAGGTGATAGACAAGATCATCTATCAATAGTTTTTGTGGTCATAAAGAGGTAATAAGGGAATAGTTCTGTTGAACTATTGTATTGAATGTTTAGTTAAAAAATATTATTTTTTTCAATAATTTTAGTCCACACTAGTGTTTACCTGCAGCTTACTGTCGTATGCTTAGGCAAATCATTACATTTTATAATGACAATGTTGAAAAAACTGGGCATCAATCTAAATTACTCCATTACTAGAAAGGAACTAAAAAAAAGGAAACATCTTAAAGTAGTATTTTCATCAAGAATTCAAAAAATACTTGCACAGACTGTCCAAAGAACCGTTTTAAATGTTATATGTATTAAGTATGTTAACCATAAAAATCTCTATATATATGTATAAAACTCAAAGGTGACATACTCATCTATCAACACACAGCCCAAACCACTGGACGGATCGGGCTGAAATTTAGCATGCAGGTAGATATGATGATGTACCCTTTTTTAGAAATTCAACCGCTAAGGGTCGACCCCTTAGGGATTTAATGGTGTTTTGAAGTTAATATGAATTTCTTAGAATATACCACGGGTGAAATCGCGGGGCACAGCTACTTAATCATAAATCTATACTAATATTATAAAGATGTAAGATTTGTATGTATGTAACAAATAGACTCTGAAACTACTGGACCAATATCAAAAATTCTTTCACAATTTGAAAATTCTATCTATCTATCATTCTAAATTATCACAAGCTATTTTTTACCATGGGAAAATACTTGAATCCCATGGGAAAACAGGTAAACTTCTAAATGGCTGTACCGATTGGGTTGAAATTTTATATGTAAAGGTATTAAGACAGTTTCCTGGATGCTTAAAAAATACAATTGGATCCTGTAGGTGGCATTGCTGTCGGTATGTCAACTACTAATTGGCTCAAACAATTGCATTGAAATTTTGTATGAGTTTTTCCATTGTTTCACAGACATGAATGTATTATCTATATAAAAAAAATGTTTGTCTGTATGTTCTTTATAGAATCACAAACCATGCATTTGAGAATGCGATGATCTTTAGTAAAGTTGTACTGTATGCGCTCACGAAGGAAAAGATGGCGCCACCGTCATTCCACTGAATTTTATATATTGCTGTGATAGTTCATGATGATTTATCTTTTGGTTGCATCACAACACTACTATATTAAAAATATATTATAATTATTTAAACCTATTACCTACTAAAAATTATGTTATAACATTCTGTAAAACAGTGAATTATGAGTCAAGGGAATCAATTATGGGGTAAAAATATGTAAACATTAAATATATGCAGGATGGAATGGTTTAGTAACAATGAGAACAGTTTGCTTTAAGCTATCATTGAAATAAGAATGTAAAGCTGGTTTGTATAGTAATCAATAATGTGTATTTAAAATTTAACACATTTAGCCCCTATTAGGTAATATAATGTGTATTAAGTATTTCATATCAAAATAATTGAAGCTATGTAACTTATCTTGAAATTATTTTTCTTATAAAATCTATAGCTCCCATTGTATTTTATTCGACTAATTTCTTTAAATCTATAAAATGTCTAAATAAAAATATATAGAAAAGTAAATTTTATATGTATTTACCTTGGTGCAATTGTTATCAGTGATATCTGGCTTCTTCGGCACTTCTGTAACTGAATCTTGATATCCCTCAGCCCCGGGTGGACAGTCCGGGAGTTCCATGTTGAAGCACTACACTTCAGTTTATGACCAGACACGGTCATAAACTTACAATTCACTAAAATGTCTCTTGACAACTGCTTATTCACACAACACAGCTGGAAAATAAATTAAAGTAACCCATGAAATTGTGGAATTTCTCATTGTGAATAAACATGGTAATACAGTAGCTGATACTTACACACTCATTGATGATACTTACACATTATGGTGTAGACAGACACTGGCATTATATTATTGGTCAAAATACATAATATTATATGTCGTAAAAATCACACATTTAAAATAAAACTTAAATAGTTTAAAATACTTTGGATCCACTCAATGTTTATACAGTAAATAAATATTTCCCATATTAACTTCTACTTAATGCATATTGTGATGACTGATTGTATATGGACTTCACTCAGATTTGAAAAATATTTATAAGCCTACTTGATAAGGAATATACGGGAGAATTGGTTCCTTCTGTCATTTTTAAAGAAATTTACTTCCTTTATTTTTTGACATATTTTTGTTGTAATAACATCTTAGTTCACAGATACATATAAATAACTAATACAAAACCATAAAAAAATGAATTTCTTGAAAAATGCCAGTGGTGTTGGCCCTTCAGTGTTTATGTATAGGTATAAAGCAGCAAACTTTGGTTCTGTTTATACTATTCTCATCATTTACAATGAATGCTCATTAGAAACTGATTCCACTGTTATATATTTAAAAATAAAATTGATATTAAAATGGATACACACAGTCAAAACAGCACTACTTTTAGTTATCATTTAGGTTTCTAATCAATCACAAAAAATACTCTTTTTATGCATAGACGATTATAAATTTGAAAGAAAACAATTGTCCATGATTTTGTACTTACCACTCGAAATACGACTAAAATCTGTGTATTTGAAAACAAGATAAATATTTAAAGATAAGGTTCATCTATTTTTCGTCAAGACACCTTTATAAAATTATTATAGCTTTACATGACTTGTAAATTTCCTATATTAAATCATAAATATTTTGTGAACAAAATAATAAGTCATTAATTTTTTTGCCTATTTTAATATTGTACTGACCTTTCTTACGACGCCGATACGCGATCGAACTGTCTACTTTCATAAACTTAGAATATATAGTATTTTTGTAATATTTAACTTTTAAAACATAAAAGTTGTAGTCAAATAGTTAAAGAACTAAAAACTTTAATAAACGCCAATCTTCCATACGACGTATTATATTTTTTTCTTATTATCTGCTAGCTTCAAGCAGCCATTTTGTAAAATATATACTGTAAACGTCAAACGTCATGTTGAGCGTCATGCATGTCTCTAGCGTAGACAGAGAAAATTAGTTAATAGTTTTCACCCAACCTGTCCTGACCGAACCTGTCCTGGCCGCGCAAGTAACGATATCTTAGAATAAAAAATACAAGGGGTAAGGACTTGAAACTGCACATTTTGAATATGAGATTAAAAAAAACTGCACAACTCTAGAATTGTTGTACAAAATGTTTGAAAATTTATGCACTAGGGCATCCTAAAAATGCGTATATCTGGGTTATTAATGTATGTTTTGGAAATCCCAAGGTATAGAAAAACTGCACATTTACCAAAAAAAACTGCATATCCCTCAAATTTTCTATAGTAATCCATTATTTTGCATAAAAACAGAAAAATCAACTTCTAGAATCTATTTATGACTTGGCCCGACATGACTTAAGATCTGAAGTCCTAGATCACAAGTCCACGTCACCACGGACTCGCCGTCATCAAGTCCCATGTTGGGTCCCGTTGGCCATATGGCTAATTTTAAATTTACTTTGGCAGAGGGGAACATCCAGCTTTGCCGACTCCACAGGTGCTTTAAGATGGCGGGTGACATGGTAGCCGCCTCACAAAGTATTTGTACGCCGCCACCGCTGAAAGTTTTTGAAAATATACACCGCAGCGAATAGGGAAAAGAAGCGACTTCGAGTTCATAAACTTTTTTTTTTTTTTTTTTTTTATACCACGATGGTGGCAAAAAAGCATACGGCCCACCTGATGGTGCGTGGTTACCGTAGCCTATGGACGCTTGCAACACCAGGGGCATCACATGCGAATTGCCGACCCTTTAAGAACCTATTGACTCCCCTCTTGAAGAACCCCATATTGTAGCCCTCAGGGAAAACCTCAGCAGGGAGTTCATTCCACAATCGGAGGGTCCGTGGGAGGAAATTCCTCTGAAACCGAACTAAACTGTAGCTTTACCAATCTAGTTTCATAACACCCATTCGGCGCCACGCCAACGATCCGAACAAGTTAAACCACGGGTGTAAACGGAAGGTTTAAATTGTTTTGAGTGGTATTTGAAAAGATTTACCAAGTATTTTCCTAAATATGGACGGTAAGCGACTTTTTATTCAGATGTACCAAACCTTTTATAAGTTATATGTTATAAAATAAGAACCTACAATATTGAGGTGAGTTTCCAAATTAAATTACGTTTCTTTTATATTATGTTAAGCTTATTGTATTTAGTGCTTATGTTAGTAATGTTTTTGAGTTCATTGAAGGTTCAGTTTTTGCATTCGTTTTCAGACCAATACAAGTTCATAAAACGATGTAATTATTTGATTTGTGAATGTTCTTAATTGACTCGTAAATACTCATATCTGATGTTATTGACTTCATAAACCTAATACACAAAAAGGAACCATAAAGTTGTATTCCCACACTTTGTTTTAAAACTATAAACAAACTATAATAAACACGTCATTGTGCTTTAAAACACATGCATTCATTTATCCTTAAGGTTACTGTTTTACAGCCGCACTCACTATTTTTTTGCAAGCTTTTTTATGCACGTTGTAAAGTGAGACCTGGCTGCAAAAATACTAGCAGATCAATTAAAGAATAAAATGTTTTTTTTTATAAAGTTTGTACCTTTATTTTTAGAATTTTACCTTCATTATTAGAATTATTATAAGAGAATAAAAAATATCATTAGGTATGTCATATGTGCCTGGACGGAATTTGTTCATAAATTTTATGTGTCTTGTAATAGCTGTCTCTGACTCCATTGATATAGTAACTGTAAGAAAATTGCTCTTGAGACGATATATTTAAGACTTATAAACAAGGTTTTCCCGGACATTCAATGGTAGTATTTTTTCTCGATTTAAGTACTAATTTTAAAAAAATCATTGTATACTGTCAATCGATCGTTCAGTGTTTTTGCAACCTGCTCTTGGCTCTTTTCTTAATGCGCCTATTTAAAAGTTATTAGTGATACAGCTCATAAAAGGTTGACAATCCCTATTTTTTTTCCATTTCATAGAATATTCAGAAACGAAGCATACAGGCTTGATGCTTGATGAAAATTATGAAAGTTATGTTCAGGGTTGAACCTTTTAAAATGTAATTTGAGGGAGATATAATCGATTTAAAAATGACACGGCTCCCATGTCATACGCCACACGTTAAAGAAATGTATGACACGGCTGCCGTATCATTCGCACTGAAACGGTTAAGTGTTGATTGTAATTTTCATGCGCTCTCTTTTGCAATTATGTCGCATCAATACTCCAATGATGAATACTACCAAATGATAAGATGTTAATTCTAAGCAGAGAAAGTCTACATGGTTCCCAGAGATTATCCAGTACCGCATGTTTACCGAGGCTAATAAAAAAAAATTAAATAAAAGCGGGATAAACGCGCGAGTACCTAACAGATGCACTATTTTAGCCGCCATTCAGAGTTTTCTCGATCACGGACAGTTCGTCACATCTTCACATGCATCAGGTCATGGCTGATACACCACAATATCACCAAACCTCGAAAACGCTGTGTTGGGTTTTTTCGAAACGAATCCACGTCCCAGTACAAACGAGGCCGCTAGACGATTCAATGTCAGCCAACATTACGTGTGGAAGCTGTTGCACACTACAGGCCTGCACCCATATCATTATCAGCGTATGCAGGCTCTTCCTGATAATGATGGAAGCACAAAGTTATCAAGACCTTAAAAATAAAATAATTGGTGCCCTCAATGAAGTTAAAAGTGATAGACACACGTAAAATTTATTAAAAAACAGTTTAAGAAAACGTGCTACATTGTGCATCGAAAGAAACGGGCTATATTTTGAACATTTATTACAATATTTGAGAAAAATATTACGTAAAATACTGTAGGTTAGATAGTTTTTTTTTATGGTAACAACATGGGGGCAACGTAAAAATTATTTTATCAACTAAGGCTCGTCTGCCTATTGTCTTGCAAGTATTTAGTGGCGATCCCACAATTTACACAGCGATCCATACTTTCAACAATATCCAATAATCAAGCCAGTTATAAAGTTCCAACAAACAAATCCAAATCAAACGTGCGACCGATCATTGGCGTCCAATGAAAGCCAGGGTCGTATGAGGTAGGTATGCAGGGTCGCATTCCATAAAAACAAAATAGGTACTTATAATCATTGAAAAATACTAAACGTGTGATATCCATGGTAGAGGTAAAAATTAGCGAAGTATCAAGAGAGAATTTATCATAAAATTCTCACAGACTATACAATACGGTACAATTTTTTTTAATCGATTAGAAAGAAATAATAATATTTTAGTTATTGTTTAGTTTATTGATGTTTTGTAATTAAATTATATTTTATTATGATGCTAATGTATTCTACAAACATTTACATATAGTACAAATGTTGTATTTTTCTTTATATGTTCAATCGATTATTCAACAATTAATCGATTATGTCATGAAAAACATTTTATATATATTTCTTCGTCCCCAGATTGCGACAGGTGCGGTGCAGCTTTTTTGTATTTTATATAAAAAAATATGACCAATTTTTAGCCCATATTATTTCTTATTATATTTGGCCCAACATGATCAGTCTCCTTTCATACTCCTCCGTCCGCACAATGCTCGTAAAAATGTTCCCAAAGTTTTTGCTTCACATATTAATACAAAATATAGATGAATAAGTCCATTTTTTGGGTTTCGCATCTCAAGGAGACAAAACGGAACGCTTAAAGGATCACTTTGATGTCCGTCTGTCTGACTGTGTGTCTATGTAGACCTCTTTCTCCGAAACTCGTAAAGGGATACGTACATAGATATTCCATACATCATTTACAGCGGGCAAGCAATCTATAAAACACAGAATAATAATTAATACTAAATGTATGTATTACTAAAAATAATATTTACCCAAATTTAGGGTAAATGAAAATGTTGATTGTTTGACAAAATTCATTGATTGGAAAATTTGTTTCGAAAACAATAAAATTGCGGAAATAAGCTGAATTTATTCCTTGCTTACCTATGAAAAGTGATCCCCTGGCTTTTTTTCAGAAATTCGAATTTTTGACAGCTCTTCACGACACACGAATTTATAATTGATCTACATGTACACATAGATAATACTCTATACTCATTCTGGCCATGAATACAATTAAAAATAAAAAAATATTACATTTGAATCTATCATTTTTATACGATTGTTCGTTGTGTTTTCTCATTTTGGCGCCAAAAATGGATTGGGGTGATAACTTAGGACTTGCAGCTTATAAGAGACGCACTGGTCATTTCTTAACTGATGAATTAAAGATGAATATAGGGTGGTAAAATCGAAACAACGGAGGTTACAAAAAAATTTTGTTTGCGGATGAGAAAATTTTTACAATTGAGCAACATTTTAACAAACAAAATTTTTATGCTCAAAGCTCTAAGGAAGCTTTCCAACTAGTAGACAGAGTGCATCGTGGGCATTATCTGACTTCAGTGATGGTTTGGTGGGGTGTTAACTATGAAGGAGTGACTGAGCCTAATTTTTTGTGAAAAACGTATCAAAACATCGGCATAAGTGTCTCAATTCTTGAGAAGGTAGTTGAGTCCCTTAATAACACCATGTTCAATAACCAAATATGGTCCTTCCAGCAAGACTCGACGCCGGGTCATAAAGCTAAATTCATCAGAGCTGAAGAATGGCCGTGGTCTAGTCCCGATCTTAAGCTACTGGATTATGATGAGTTTTAGAGAGTACATCTTGCTCTAAACGTTATGATAATTTGGAGTCCTTCAAACAATCTGTACGATTGGCAGTGAAGAATTTCCTCATGGAAAGAGTGAGTGCTTCTATTGATAACTGGCCTCAACGTTAACGTTTAAAGGACTGTATTGCAGACAATGGAAACCACTTCGCATAAGCTTTTATTATTTTTAATTGTTTTATATTTGTGTATTAAACTAACACACTGTAAAGTAATAAATGTTATTTGCCATTAAAAAAATATTTTTATTCTTTGTAACAGAAGTTATATATTATATAGTTATATAATATTATACTAGGTATACTGGAGACGAGTAACAATTCAACGTTTTCTAAACATTGTCTTACAATAAATTGTTTTAAGCTTTCACGATTTGTATTCATATTTATATATTGTAAACGGGACTTAATCGCGTTATAAAATCGAAAAAAAGTAATTAAAAAAAGTATTTACCTCGACTCTCGACGTTTCGGCCGTAATGCAACGGCCGTGGTCAGTTGAGAAGACTGATGCTCTATGGTGTCAGTCTCGTACCCGCGCGAGTCGAACTACCCGCGGTTGATCTTCATTATTTTTATTTATATTTAAACTACCCGGGGTACTTCGAACTACCCGCGGTTGATCTTGATTATTTTTATTCGAAACAAGGACACAACACTCACAACACTTGTGAGTGTTGTGTGAGTCGAGGTAAATACCTCGATTTCATAATGCGATTAAGTCCCGTTTACAGTATATAAATATTGTCAAACAAGACGACGGTTCGTAGCGTAAAGGAGGGTGACTAACATACTATTGTGTCAATGTGTGTCGTCTGTGTGTACGTGACGCAAACTATGGGATTTCAGTTATTGTTTGAAGAGACTCCGTCTGCCTATTTTTACGTAAAATGAATGACATGCGACCTTGAGTGTTGTCATGTAAAAAGTCTGCAAAAAAATCCAGTGTCTACTTTCGTTAGTCAGACTTTACTTAATATTATAAATTTAAGATTTTTATTATAGAAATATATACAATACACTTAGATAAACATCAATTTAAGAATAAGAATAACTTTTAAT
>LUGF01037261.1:185642-211159 GCA_001625245.1 Calycopis cecrops
ATTTAAATCTACGATTTAAATTAAATATAGGATATAATAATAAACGCCATGTTTAAATCTTAGCACTGTCACTGGCAACAGCTCTGAAAAAAAAAGTAAGCACAAACCACTTGCAGTGAATAATCATAAGGAAATGGAACGTATAAATATAACTTGTTGACTCCTTTAGGTGCTGCTGTATGATATCTTACAATCACTTTAAGTGCAAATATTCTCTTATAAAGCACTCCAATAACACCCTAATACCACTTATTTATCCAATAGTACTATTAAATCTCGTTAAGCGCTAAAATTGTGGGCCCAAACCAGAGTCACAACATTGTTATAGCGCGCTATACCACCAATTGTTAGCGCTATTATAATTCATTTGAAATTTTGAAATAAAAACTGGCTTATTTTGCTCATACAGCCCTTATCTTATTTCCTAAATGTTAGTTGGGTAGTTAACCGGTGTTCATAAGGAGGGGAGGTCCTTCAACATTTTGGGAGCAACGCATTCATAATAATTTCCGATATTTCGGGTTAGGCGGTGCAAAACGTATAAAGATCTAGGTACCTATACGGCTAAGCTAAGGCAAAAAGGTTTCTATTTAGGTACCTACTAAATAGCTTTGCCTAATGCACCTAGAGTTGTACTCTTGTGGTATTTTTTTGCAAATAGGTACATGGGTATGGGTAGTAATTAACTAATTATCTAATAATTAAATATTTTCATGTTCCGTGCTAAAATATTTACTGTTGATAAATTGTTTTAGACCTATTTTGCTCCTGAAGAAGGTTTTCTTGCTGGACTAGCCTTAAGTAATGAAAATGTAACATTTAATGAGGCATATGTAAATATATTGCGCTTTTACGGATTTGATCTGGAAAGTGAGCAAACAACTCAAAAACCAACAGACAGATCGACATCCACGAGTAGTCCCGAAACCAAGACACCTGCTAACAGTGTAAACACAATTCCAAATAAAGATGATGTGACATCGCCTACTCAGAGTACTAGAGAAGACACGACTCCCAATTCAAACGTTGACAATGTAGATATGCGTAGTCCGAAAGAAGAAACAATCACAAATACTGTCACCTCACATACTACTATAATAAGTGCAATAGAAACTATAACAACTTCACCTCTTGATGCTGTAAAGGTGATGAAGACAGAAACAGCATCAACGGCACAATTGAGTGAACAGATAACAACACAAACTTCTACTCTAGAGCCCCAATCATTGATCAAAACCTCAACTGCATCACTAGCAAATGAATCATCATCGGTAGACTTAAAAATTACAAATATATCAACTACTGATGTCTCTCAGACCACCATTATAGATACTACTACAACTACAACAAGCACTACTGATAGCAAAACTGAAGCCACAATTTTAGACAACATGTCTACTACGGTATCAGAAGGAGATACAACAACCGATGCAAGCGTTCAAAGTACTACGACAGCATCTACTCCAGATACCACACAAATCTTGAAACGTCGAAAAAGATCAATAGAAGTCTTCTTACACCCATCATATTTGGAAGAAAACGAGGCCTTCCGAACCTTTCATATTCCTCCTTCAGGTTCTTCCAATCCCGTAACTGCAATCGATTACAATAAGATGTTTTTAGTTAATGGTGTAAGAAATATAGAGGTAAGAGAAAAACAATTTCACATCATAATAATTTCTATTGTCACAATTTATCTGTCCCCGTCATAGTACAATAAGAATACTGTGTGAGTAAGAGCAACGTAAGAGACGTTCATTCAATGCAAAAGCGCTGCCTTGTACTTGAAACTAAATTGTACCGACTAATCTACTGAACAGTTCTTACATATAATACACCTAATCGCCACAGTCGTTGTTTACCCACAAGATGGGTCAATCCCTAATAACAATTCTATGTTTCCTATAACTACTCCCTAAATAATAAGTCCTTATAACTATCAACATGAGTAAAGAGTCTAAAGACTGATAGATAAACTAGATATTGACACTAAGTCCTATTGTGTCTTATATAAGCTACCATCTCCCATCACATAACACAAAACCTTCATGAGTCATGAATATGCCTAGAAAACGTCGTCCCCAACTAGACGTTGGAACAAAATAGGAACAGAGCAGAAAAATACACTTAACATCTAATCATAACTGACCCTGACGCCCAATACGCAAAGGAACATCTGTATACAGAGAACATATCTTTCTCAAACCTTCTCATCGTGGTCATAAAATCGCTGTGCTCCGCACTCATCGAGAATCGTTACTCTTGTCTGTATTACGTATGAGATACATGATATTTTCTTAACGCACTAGTAGTCGGAGTCAGCTATAATACAACAATACTAAAAAGACATTTCAGGTATCTTAGGTTTATTTACCATATGTAATACTATTCCTTCAAATCTTGTAGACGCATATTGTAATTTAATCTTATATTTTTACAGGTGATATATATGCATTATGATACGATTTTGGATCATGCGTTTTTACCCCATCTGGAAGCATCTGCACTTCGATTGCCTTTAGATACCGATAATTATTATCTTTTGATTGTACTGCCATACCGAAGAAGTGTTGATGAGCTAAATTCTTTGTTAGCGAGAATGGCAATGGAATCTGATCTTTCGGACGTCTATTCTGCTCTACGTCCATGTAGAGTGCAAGCAACGGTACCGAGTTTTGTTGTGAAAGGTCATGTAACACTTACGATAGATTTACAAAAGGTAAACAATTTCAACATTATACTATATATATAAAAATAAATGTTTGTATGTCCTTTCTATAATCGCAATGCATAATGCATTTGAGAATGTGATGATCTTTAGTAAAGATTTTTTTTCAAAGCGCCCACGAAGGTTTCTATGTTAGTACGACCAATTTTTGAGAGGTGGCGCCACTGACATTCCAATGAATTTTATATATTGCTATGATGGTCTATGCTGACGAATCTGTTGGTGGCGTAGCAACGCGCGCAAGGCACAGCTAGTAACATTATAAAGAGGAAAGAAATGATTGTGTGTATGTATGTAACGAATAGGCTCCGAAGTTACTGGACCGATTTCAAAAATTCTTTCGCCATTTAAGTGCTACATTATCACAGATTAACACAGGTTATATTTTATCATGGGAAAAAGCTTCAATATCTTGGAATACGGGTAAACTTCTAAATGGCTGAACCGCCTGGGTTAAAATTCTATATGGGTATTTCGATACTTTCCCGGATGCTAAAAAATACAATTGGAACCGGCAGGTGCCGCTGCTATCGGTATGTCAACTACGAAACGTCTTGACCGATTGTGTTGTAATTATGTATGTTCATTTCCATTGTGTCACAGACTCGAATGTAATAACAAAGTAACATAAGATGTAATCCAAATATCAATTCATTTGTTTATACTTCTGTGGTGCATAGTAGCCGGGCTTTCGTCTGCCCTCTCTACTCCTTGGCTTATTTAAGTCACTGCAATCTTGTACTGTCTCCCGCTTTCATTAGGGAGGAAAATTAGTATTACTTCCTACTCCTCCTACTTTCTTCTGATTAAATTAGTTGCGGGTCCCAAGCCAGATTTAGCTTTTCCCTCGGGCTCCCTGCGATCATATCAAAGGGTCAAGTGTGGTTGCCCCTGTCCTGGCGACACAGGAGTAGCAGCGGTGGGAACGAGTGGTGCGCCAAAGCCCGAGATGTTAAGACACGAAAGTATTATCTACATGTACAAAAATGAATGTTTGTCTGTATTTCCTTTCTAGAATCGCAATGTATAATGCTTTAAGAATGTGATGATTTTTAGTAAAGTTGTTCAGAATGCGCCCACGAAAGTATCTAAGTTGGTACGACCAATTTTCGACAGATGGCGCCACTGTAATTCCAATGAATTTTATATATTGCTATGGTAGTCCATGCTGACGTATCTGTTGGTGCACGCAGAGTACAGCTAGTATGTTCTAAAAGATTTGAGTGTTTTGGTTAGAGTCCTCTAACCAAAATATCTACAAAAAATGTGACACTGAGATTAAGGATTAGTTACCTATATTACTGCAGATACGAGTACATACTACAAATAACTGCTTGTATATGAATTGATTCAAATACGTTGAACAATTAAATATTCATAAAATTCTTTCTTTTAATGGTAGAGGCATATATAATCGTTTTTAACTAGGTCAGTAGCGAGTGCTTTACACTATAAAAATAAAATATAAAATTAGACTTGTGATGAACTACGTACCTACCTAGGTACTGTAATTGTGCAAGCACATTGAAAGCATTAAGTGATAAAATGTACCTACTCATGGGCGCCGGCGGCGGGGTGCAAGGGAGTGCAATTGCACCCCCATGTCAGGAAAGAAAATATTAGACGAAAGTAGCCATTGAAAAACTCAGTATCTGTCATTGTCAAAAGTACTTACGTACCTACTATACATGTTTAGACATAACTCTAGATGCAGAAGTACCTCCCTGAAAATAATCCTGGCGGCGGCCATGTCCCTACTCATTAATAGCTTGTAGTTTAATCGTCTTAGAAGTTAGAGTGTGTGTAGTGTTGTGGCACCCCCTTATTCCGTTATAAACAAGCTTTAAAAGTGTGGAAATTAATGCAAATGTACATGTTTACAGCTCGGCATACTTAATGTCTTCGAGCCTCGACAGTATGACTTCACACCGATGACGAGCCAAGCTGGGGTGTACGTGAGGAGCATAGAACAAGCAGTGTCTGTTAAAATTCGCAAATTTAGGGAGACGTCTTCTCCAAAAGGTACAGTCAGCGCAGGTCTATATTGCTTAACAAGTTCGCGGTCAAAAGATCATGACCCTGAGCTAATGAGGACATTAATTTAAGCATGTGTTACTCGACAACATAAGTTGTTTTTATGGAGGGGCTAGAAGATCGAGTCCGTTATTCTACTTGGACATTAACTCTAGGTTACTTGGACATTAACTCTTACTTAAGTCCTGTAAAGCAAATAAACATAAAAGCAGAACGATCACAGGGGAAGTATATTACATTCTAAAGGAAATCGTCTAGGTACTTAGATATGTATGGATAAAAGGATAATAATTGCCCTTTTCTGAGCGAAACAATGGAGTGGGCCGAGTCGAGTCACGGTGTGTTCCAGATAATTGCCATCAGTGGGCACGATGAGTGTAAATGAGTCAGCCAAAAGACCGAGGGTCATCAGACCGTCATGCATCGATGGCCCACGAATGGTCCTTGAACGACATTGCTTTGCTATGATTTAAAAAAATCATTTATTATAATAATAATTGCAGTATTTAATTTTGGATTTGTTTTTAAAAGTAAATTCATAAGTCCCCAAGACCATTTGCATAATTAATTAATTTTCAACGCTACTAACACTTTTTAAAAAAAAATCATTTATGATCCTTATTATTCCAGATCATCAACAGATTTTGCGATGAGGTAAATAGGTCTCTCTCAATGATGATACATTGATAAATTGTTTTAAGATTTCACGATTTGTATTCATATTCTACTCGTGACCACGGCCGTTGCATTACGGCCGAAACGTCGAGAGTCGAGGTAAATACTTCGATTTTATAACGCGATTAAGTCCCGTTCACAGTATATAAAAGAAGATGATACATTGGTTTAGTGTTAATAAGTTATGACTGAATAGTAAGACAAAATGTATTAAATTTACTCTACCTAATGTTAGACAGGTTCCAACCAATGCACTATCAAATGGCGAAACTCTGGATCTAGTGGACTCTACAATTTTCCTAGGATTAACACTAGATTCTAAACTACAGACCCCCTCATATCACCAAGCTTGCGAATACGCTTAGTTCGGCAGCATTCGCAGTTAGAAAAAATAGACAAATCTCAGATGAATATACTGCTAAATTAGTTTATTTTAGTTACTTTCACAGTAGTCTTACGGCATACTGTTGTGGGGAAAAGCTGCAGACATAAACACTATTTTCGTGCTGCAGAAGCGAGCTATTAGTACAATTTACCAACTAGCCTCTAATACATCACTTAGAAATAAATTTAAGGACATTGGTACACTGACTGTTTACTCCCAATACATTTTGGATAATGCCTTGCATGTAAGAAAGAACATTAGTGAATTTAAAAAGAAAAATGATAATCATAACAGGAATAGGCATACGAGAAACAGACATAAATTAGACATACCCTTTCATAGACTTGGTAAGTAAAGAATTCCAAAAGGCAATGCATACGCCTCTACAATATGATCCCAGAAAGCGTCCAAAAACTTTCGATTAATAAATTTAAAAAAGTTGTTAAAGAGCGTTTGTGTGGTAAGGCATACTATAAGGTAACAGATTTTATGACAGATACCACATCTTGGGATTAGTACCCTCCTCCCAGAGTGTTTCTGTACCATAATTATTGTAAATTCATAAATTGTGTATCATTTAGAAAATGCAAATGTATATGTTGTATTTTATATTTTTTACGTTTATATCCCATCACATCATGAGGCCCGCTGAGTTTGTTTCGCCGGTTCTTCTCAGGACAGGGCTAGGGTTGAAACGGTGTTAGATTTAATTGTTGACGTTCAAAAAGTAATTTCTGTAATTATATTTTGAATAAAAACTTTATCATTTCATTTCATATTGCTAAATTGACATTTTTTCCAAGCTGCTAAATGCACTTGCACTCGACAGCTGCGCGGTCTTGTGTAGGAACCAAACACAACTATTGTAAGTATGACCGGAGATAAGAACCAGTATTTACAAATAATTTTTCCTTATTTCCGTATTGATTGGGAAGGTGAAACTAACGATTTGGCATTAACTAAATTAAAATAAATAAATTTTATTACGTGTATACGTTACGATAGAGCTTTTTTTACGTCAAATTTAGTATCTAATATATAAAATTCTCGTGTCACAGTTTTCGTTGCCATACTCCTCCGAAACGGCTTGACCGATTCTCATGAAATTTTGTGAGCATATTGAGTAGGTCTGAGAGTCGGCCAACATCTATTCTTCATCCCGATATTCCCCCGGGATCGAAAGTTACGCGGGTGAAACCGCGGGGCGTAGCTAGTATATTATAAAACGGAATATGCATGTTGAACATTCTGGTAGCTTTCATGCATGCTTTAGATGTTTTTATGCACATTTGCATAAAAATAAAATAATTTGCCTGATCGCAACTCGTGCACGGTGCACAAGTTTAGATGCTCAAGGTCAAAATACTAGAGAATTCATTTTTTAACTTGTCGCAAATATTTCTTACGATTAATCGATCTTGAGGTGGGGGCGCTGAATATACCCCCCGCCCCCCTCGACGGATCACCGTCCTGGTGAGGGGGGCTTAGTCACCGTGGCTTGAACCACCACGGTGGAGCCAAGAGGGATTCCAGGAGGGGTCGCTACGAATGGACTTGCCCACACTCTCGTGGAAGAGGGATCGCGGGAGAAGAGGTATCTCGGTGTGTTGTTGCCGTGCACCATATCTCCCGCGACCGAACGGGGGCGCACCGTCTGCTGCGTTGGCGGTGGCCCCTAGGGTTGCCAACCGTCCCGCATTACGGGGAAGGTCCCGCTTTTGAGCCCCTATCCAACACGTCTTCCTTAGTGTATGTGCGGGACGCTAATTGTCCCGCTTTTCGACCACCACCGATAGCCGGCCGGCCAAATGATAGGCCACGCAAAAAAATAGTTATTTAGAAATCACCTTATTTAAGATGTTCTTGACAAAGTGTTATTATTTTACTCATTACAATATTTTGGTCCACGACGCCTAAAAAAAGTTATTTACGCCATTTTACGAGTATTAGAAATTCGAATAACAATGCATGCACCGGACTGTAAGCGGTATTGTATCTTGTAGGCTACCTATCGGCCTTAAATAAAAAGCTAATTCGCTATTCCCACACCTAATTGCAACAATCGCCCATCACTAGTTGGGTCCCGCTTTTTTAACCCTTGTCCCGCATTTGAAAGCATTATGTCCCGCAAATTCGTAATTTCAAGTTGGCAAGCCTAGTGGGGCCGCGGAGGAAGAGGAGATGCGGTGTGTCGTTTGCCGTCCTCCCTCTCCTCCTCTGTCCTCTGCGGCCGGCCGTTTAATAGTTGGTGCGCCGCCCAGCGGATGGGTCCAGCCAAACGGAGTTCCTCCACCCGTCCCTCTGAATCAGCAACTGGCGGCGTGGATTAGGACGATCGGCGTGGTGTGCTCAATGGAGCATTGGGACCAGGGGTTAGGACGGGAACCTGACCCCATTGCACTGTTCCGACGTGGAGTAGAGACTGTTCAAAGGCAGCCGGACAGTCCCCAAGGAGAAGGAGTCTGGCCTTTTCACCGAGGCCAGCCTGTCGCTGGAGGCGCCCTGTTGCTTTTAGATCAGAGGACCTCCAATTATAGCGGCTGGCAGGGGTTTAGTCGGTAGGGGCAACCCAGTTGTCGAGCCCGACACTGTACCCGGTTGAGCCACCCGGGCTCCTGGGTAGCGTGCTAAAGGTATTCCCATGCGTTACCCAAAAAAAAAGGGATGATTATGTAACTACTTTTCGTAGTATATACTATTTTTTTTATATTTTTTGTACAGGGGTCATATTCATCAGGTCGGGATAACTCAAATAGTACTCAAGTAGTAAGTATATTCAGCAATCCAACCCTGATCTTGAAATATGTTGGGCTTTAAATATAAGGTCTTATTAATAAGAGCATCTTACTGTGATTTGTAGACGGAAATCGAATAGGTATATAACGAGATACATAACGCTTATTGCCCAGGCAGTGTCATAATTTTAGACTGTAGTTAATAGAGTGCAAATATAGCGTTACTCAGTGGCGGGCCTCAGACAGCGTCCATTGTTTTGGGGTAGCGATGGCGAAACGCGGCGACACGCGCATTTGCTTCCATTGATGCGCGCGCGCATATTCCGTATAGACGGTTCGACAATACGGGAAATAGTCATTGCACTATCATCCGACCTAAATGCTTAATCGAGATGGAAGCCATTAGTTGATGTTCAATTATGAAAATGAAAAAAAAAATAGAATCTGCAAAAATTGCCATATAATGACTTCCTGTCCCCATGTAAATGACGCAAACGTAATCACAAGCCGGCACGGGCGAGCATTCACATAACAAGGCCGGTTATCTCTTATGTTTCGCAAATTTCTCGGTCCTTAGGTATTTAAACAATATTTGTACATTCATTTAGATAGTAAATAATATACGTACCTAATACCTATAAGGAGAAGAGTTGCTGCGTCGCATTGCAATAGCACAGCCAATCCAGGGTAGAATAGACTGCTAATTTTCCTTTTAGCTTTATAAAAAAAAAAATAACGTACAGAATTTATAGATCATTAGGTATAAAACACTTCTGGTTCTTATTAATATTAATAAGAACTAAGTGTTTTAATATAGGTACGTGCATTTTATTCATTCACGCGTCAATTTTTATCGCGCAACAGTTAAATTATATATCAAATTTAAATAGTTGATGCGATAATATAATTAATGATTAAACGAACTTACCTGGAAGTCAACCAAATTATATGAAGCTCCGTCCAAAGAGGTTAGCAAATGTATAAACAACTTATAATATCGCTAGCGATCGCCATTTCTGCACTATTTTATTTATTTTCTCATGTGGGTAGGTACTTAGGCAACCAGTCAAGGAGTCCTGATAAGATATTCGTTTAGTTCAGAGCTAAGAAATATTGTACATTTATAGGGAGGGAGCCTGTGGACATTGTCAATACCTATGTATACAATTAGTAATATTAACTTAAGGGTGGTTACAGGTAAGTTCGTGTAATCATTAATTATTGGCTTCGTCCCCGAGATTAGCAAATGTATAAACAACAGAGAATAACATAAAATATTGTATTCAAAAGAAACAGGCATATTTTATTTTGATTAAACGACTTTATATAATCAAAGGGTTGAACAATAGATCCTATTTTCTATATTATTCTATGTTATTAAGTTCTAACACGTAATCATTATCAAGATTATTTGTCGGAACGATTGTAAAATCTGAAAAAGTATTAGAGGTGTCCCGCCAGCCAGCCGATTTACATATTATTACATCCAGGCTGACACCGAGTTGGTGCGCGCGCGACGTGGAGCATGTTGCGTGCTATGCGCACCGAAGAGCATATAAAAGAATGCGCACCAATGACCAAACACTTGTCACGTCGTCGATGCCGCTAGCGTAGTGATGCGACTCGAGTCACTCGATTAGTCAGTTTGTCAAACTCGTACTCGAATGAAAAAGTCGAGTGAACTTGCACTCGAGCCGCCGAGTGAACTCAGCGCACCGAGTTGACCGAGTTCACCCGAGTGAACTTATCGCATTGAGCTAATTATTTTGCTACTGGATGTCAGTTGTCACTTTATTATTCTATTTTACTATATGCCGCGCCGGTCAAGTTTAAACATGCACTCGACAGTTGGTTGGTACTCTGTACAAACAGAAATTAACAGGTTTAAACATGCATTGCATACCTAATATAATCTTAATTGACGTTAATCGTAATTTGTATGTCGGAATGTTTGGTGCATTTTATAGTATTTTTATTGTTTGACTCAACATTATTTTATTCCATATAATTGTAAAATACGCGTAATTTTAGCGTAATGATAGCCAAAGTGGCTTTTGAGTGGGAGCATCGGCGGCCCAAGCAATGTCGTTAGAAACCAAGGGCCAAGATACCTAAGTATATCATCGAGGCCACTTTAGGCATTGGTGGGGCACAATTTACAGTTTACACTACTAAACACATGAAAAGATTGACACAGTCTAGCATTTAATAGAGAGGCGTAATAAGAGAATAGAGAGCAGTGGCGTAACTATACCGCTCGAGGCCCGAGGCAAATTCATCGGATGGGGCCCCCAAGGGAAAAAAGCTTTTTTTACTAAATGTGTAAATATTAAATACTGAAAGAAAAAAAAATTCTCCTCTGAGAGGGGGCCCCTTTCTGCTGGGAGCCCGTGGTATTTTGCCGACTTGCCACCCTGTAGTTACGCCACTGATAGAGAGGTATTTGCCCAACAATGGGATACACTAGGCTGAGAACATAATACTAAACACTAAACACTTGCATTCGCGTTAATCAAAGTGTGAACCGTCTTCAATAATTATACTTGCGACAAAATAAGAAGCCCGTTTTGACAGCTGCCAAAATATGTTGTGTAGGAAGGTGAAAAAATAATCGTTTACTTTTACGACCAATTATTGAGACATCGTTTTAAAATAATCACACGCATGTGTTTTTAATATTTTATAATATATCCTATCTTATAGGTATGGTAGGTACTACCTATAACCAAAGATCTATGCTCCATAGAGCTATACTAATGTGGTGTGATTATCTCATTTATATATAAATCTACAAATGTGTTATTATTGTCGTTCTTATTTGGAATATATCAGATTAACGCCGATTAAACCATGAAATTACGGATTTTCAAATCTAAGTAAATCATAACGGATTTATTATAATAAGCATTATATTATTATTATATTTTGACTCCTGGCTTTTAACTAAATCATATTTTTATAGTATCAAAATATCCTTATTGAATATCTAAATAAAGCTAAAACATAAAATATTTAGCAATATCTACAGTTTAATAATACATTTATATTATATATATATTTACTTATTTTTGTGTATTATAATATAATGTAGTTTGTAAAAAAGTTCGATTATCTTATTAATCGATTTCATTCGCTTTAAAAATGGTTTTACAACGGTAACAGCACTGAATCTGACAATGCACAAGTATGACATTGTAATGCCGTTTTGCGTAATATTATTCAACGATTCATTAGTTTTTCAGACATTTTCTTAAATACAAATTTAAACTTGATTCTTCCGAATGATACTTGTTGTTATAGTATTGAGTGAAATATTAATTAATTAGGATTTCGAATTGAATTTTTCGTAACGTTCATAAAAAGTTATCACACCTTTTAAAGTGTGAAACGTCAAAACGGGCTTCTTATTTTGTCCCAAGTATAAAGTATACCTACCTAATATGTTACAATGTGGAGTAACTGTTTTTTTTATGTTATAGGTGGCAAAGGAGCAGTCGGAGCAATTTTCATGACTGCCGACGCCCATAGACATCCGCATAGAGGCTACATAGATGCGCTGCCCACCTTTCTCCTCACACCTCCACGGGCCACCGGCTACTTGCACACCGCACGAAACGCGACAGCATAGCTGTCACTTTACGCCAGTCTCGAGTAAGCGAGAGGTACCGCCCCAGTCGTGCCTGCCCAATTCGGTTGCATGCAAGCATGCAGTGTGGCAATTAACTTATTTTTTTTATTTCATATTGAGCCATCTATTGACATAAATATCTCGAGTGACATTTTCACTCGAATTATACTCGAGTGACTTTTTGACTCGAGTATAACTCGAGTGAGGGAACAATCTTATTCGAGTGACTCGAGTCGCAAATTCCTACTCGAGTCGCATCACTATGCTAACGTGCAGCATACTGCGCACAAAAATACAATTAAAATAATTTAAAACTAAAACAAACAAGTGATGGTTATATATTCTAATGATGTTATGTGATATTATATTCTAAATAAGACTTGACTTAAAGGTCTTAGTTACCAGGTCATAAAAACCCAAAAAAAAAGCATATTGCGCCCTGCGGATCCAGCGGCTGATTTCCGACACTACGATACGGACGCTTTAGACTAATAAATAAATTTTTAATATTATCTCTCATATGCACATATAAGAGACTTGTGCAGTTTTCTCTAAAAAAACACTGAAGCGTTTTGGCGTATTTCGGATTTTTGTTGAAAAAAAAATTGACTAATAAGGGCTGAGTAACGCCGACCCGAGAAGTTTTGATTAAATCGGTAGTTCTAAACAAAATGCGTGAAGTTTGTATTCTGTGAGCTGTAACTAACGCCAAAAGTGTTGCATTTTTTTAATATCTTCAATAGTTTCTAAAAAAGTTTAAGAGCAAGGAAGAAGCCCATGTTAATTAGTATTTAGGCAACGTGGGATGTGACGAAATATGCCATTTAATAAACGTTACATTATAATCTAAGACTATATTATGATCTAAAATTAGTGATAAAGCAGATCAACATGTCTTCAAAGTTCCTCAATGACGAAACTAAATTTACTAAATAAATCAAATTGATCTTGAATCTTGACAATAATTGAACCACTTTTTAAAATAAACTTTTCTAATCATTAAATTAATATTACTAACGTGAAATTTTTACTGCATGAGTTGTTGCTAATCTGCAACTACTCGTTTATCACCCACGTGACGCCTAAGCGATCGCACATGAGCAATTGAATTAATATTACTAAAGTAGTAGTAACAACTTACTGTCCCCTATCGACCACAAATTACAGAGGCACGTCTCCAATGATGAGCTTCTCATATAAATGAAGCTGCGTCGGCCTTCGCCTTCAGCATAGATTCCGTATAAAAAAAAAAACTTATGCCCCACATGAATTCCTATCCCGTAGTTGAGATATCTGTCATCCTTGATTTTACTAACGATTGTGTAATTGCAACGCCACGAATTTAAATTTGGTTTTATAGATTTGAGTAACTGCGTAACTTTACCATAATTCGCAAATTCTCTTATTATACAACGCCCTGTGATATAATAGTTGATATTTTTAGATTTTATTTTTACAACTTTTTCGGGGCGCAGACGGACATGCAAATTGTCAGAGTCTATTTCCAAGGAAAATAGTTACACTTTTTTCTTCTTTTCTCTTCTTTACCTCTTCTTTTTTCTTCCCTTATAATAAAACCCAACGAAGCAAACAGGAATTTATTATATATATATTGATTTAGGATTTTAGACAGACACACAGACAAATAAACATGTTCAATAAGAGGTAGCGCCATGCAGCCGCGTTAGGCCGGCACGACCGGAGATGTGCGTCTCGCTTACACGATACCGGTGTAAAGGGATAGCCTGTCGCTGGCAGATCCGGGGCACTCCAATATAGGCGGCCGATGGCACCCGCGGGGTTTTAGTGGGTGTTTGGCTCCGCCGCGAGCCCCACACACCTATCGGATCTCACCCAGGTTCCATGGCAGTGCGTAAACGCTTTTCCTCGCAAAAAAAAAAAAGTGATAGCTGTGCTGTAGCATTTTGTGCGATGTGTAAATAGCCGGTGGCCCAAGGAAGAGAATTTGAATGGCAAATTTCATTGGCCTAACCCGATGTGTGCTTTTTTGTAACGCTCTGGCCAGCTTACTCCCCATGTCACGCGCGTATAGAAATTTTACTTCAAAAATACTGTTAGCGTGAGTGATCTCGTGCACAGCCGGAGTCGTGATTAGCTGGGAGAACTTCAGTAAAAATGAAACCAGGAAATGCATGGGTACTTGTCATCTATATTCGTATTATAATTATCACAATTGAATTAAAGATTAATTAGATAAAATACGATTAAATTATTGGACAACACAAAACACAAAGTGCAGCCAGCATTATGCTAATCGGTCTGTCATTCAGACTTTGACACTGAACGTTGACATTGACATATTTACATATGTAAGGAATACACATGATACAGATAATATTTCCAACAAATACAGACTTATTTAAAACCTCTACCTTTTTTTGATAAAATACGCCAATAAAATTAAATAAATGTAATAAATATACGTAAAACAACTAATATACCCATAAAAATGGGAGAACAAAAAAAAGAAACTGGCAACACTGTTAAAATATGTCGTAATTTAGTAAATAAAAAGAAATAATTAAAAAATAAAATATAATGCAGTTTCTTTGCTACTTACCGATGATAGGTGATGTGTTTGGTATTTTTTACCATTCCTTTATAATACCAGCACAGTTTTATTGCACATTCCGTCATTTTATCCCTATTATTTGTTTATTATTTAACGCGCGTAATATGTATCGACACTTAAGCGGGAAGATTGGTGCTAATCCGCCGAAAAGAACTTATAAGCCAACAGTTGGCTGATATTTTTTTAACACGTATGCGCGCATTTGACGCTCCATCTAGACATTATATAATCAAAGATACGTAATTAGTTTCTGATTTATAAGTAAAACAAGTTGTAGCGCACGACGCAGGCTGCCCGTGACGATGTGACAATGTGACAATTCAACACGCGTTTTAATTAAAAATTTGAACATAAGTACATATAATCAGATAAATAGTTTTTGAGATATCGTCGTTAGAACTTAGAAGTAATTATTATGGGTACGCCACTGCGAGCGCACTGAGCGTGTTGAGTTGTGACGTCACTGGTGGTCACGTGACCGTTAGCGGAACTCGCTACTATTACTATTTTTCGAAAGTTTAAATGCCTGTAAAATCAAAACTTTTAGATATTTTTGAATAAAACAAAGAGTAGTATAGATATTTATTTACTTACAGGCCTTACTGGCACAAACTTGCAAGCGATTTGGCATACCTAGTAACATTCTCAGATAATTTCTTTTTTTTTATCTTGATAACTGTAACTCATTATGGAAACACGTTAAATCAGTAACACACAAACTATTTTATTCTTTTTAGTGCTAGAAGTTCTTATTATGAAAATAATGCGCACCTTGCCCCACACTTTCGATTGAATGACTGTTCAATCAAATAACAAATGATTAGGCCAGTGATTCTCAACCACTGTGCCGCGGCAATTTTGTGTGCCGCCAAATTTCAAAAGTGTGCCGCCAAATTTTGCAAATATATAATAATATTAATTTTATTAAATTATATCAGTTAAAAAGAAAAAAAAATATGAATATATATTTAAATCCACAAAAAAATAAATTATGTAATTTTTTTCCTTTGCAACGCGTTTTTTTATATTTTATCTTTTTCTTTGTGTGCCGCCAAATTTTGAAATCGTTAAATATGTGCCGCAACAAAAAAAAAGGTTCAGAATCACTGGTTTAGGCTGCCGTTCCTTAAAGTCGGCTCTTGGGAATCCCCGACACCCCAACCCGCTTGCGTCGCAGGCATCGCATCCGTCGCGTTGCGTTCATAAATTCATTCAAACAAACTCATGGCGTCTCCTTTGAACTTAGCGCTGAGCTCGTAATTATTGTAAACTTAAACCTAACGCATAAAATTAAACCTCAAAGTTCAAACGTGAATATTATCTTGGGACACTAGTAGACAAACGCAATATTGTTTTGTTGTTTACGAGGCATTTGTTGCGCCTATTATACCCACTGATCTATACTCCACTACAAAGAAATATGTTGTTGTGTTATTATATTATTATATATTATTATATATATATATATATATTGTTTAAAGAAGACACACACTGAAGTCTCGAGCGTAAGCTATAAATACAGGGTTAGTTTTTGGTCACCGGCTAAATTTTCAGATTTGGTTCAGAATCGATAATACATTCGATGTACGAAATAAAACAAATAAGAAAAATAATATAAAAAATATTTTTGTCCCGTACGAAAAAATATTTTTGTACCGTGTGGGTAAAATAATTGATCATTTCGGCCGCGCGCAGCGGCGGCCGCACGCAGTGGATACGAAACACAATCAGCTGTTGAGGTCAACACTCTTCGGGTGCTAATGCGCGTAGGTATATTTGCGGACCGTTTCAAATCGATGTTTATGTAACAAAATATTACAAATAAGACGATAAAATAAAAACACACCCTTGAAATTATGTTTATTTCCTTATTTTTAAATATGGCCGGTGACCAAAAACTAAACCTGTATATGACGTTAAGAATTTCTACAAAGCCAATAATATCCCAGTTTCCTAATATATGCTTTTACTATCCTAGAAAGTGTGTAAGTATATTAGGTACGTAATTTCTTTTATTCTTTTTTTTCTCTATGTTTGGCCGTTCACTATTCCTGGTCACGATCCTCTTAATGACTCAAATCTTCATGTCAGCGCTGAGGCCATTTTAGCTACCGCGTGTGAGCTGCCCACGAAGTCAGAGTCGATGGAAGAGGAACCGCTCGGTTCCTGTGGCCATGATAATAACAATTAATAGCTATTAGAATCTCTCCTTTCTGCAAGAATGAGGGGGATCTGACTGTGAACTCTCAGGCAATCCGACATACCTCTTCGCTTCCACGATGCGTAGTTTTATGTGGGTTCCAAGCTATTTACATATTTTTTTTGTCTTTCCAGCAATCAATCCGAATCTGGTATACTTCTCGGCAACTTACCCGTTTTTGTACTTCGTAATGGACGCAAATATACACGTCGCTCTGATGGCAGGAAAAATGGTTGATCCGCGCAATGCTAGAATATTATAATTATATACTATTGTCTAGCTTTTTATTTACCTACCCGTTCGTCACAAATGTCTGCAGCTTGCCGTCAAAAGAGCAACGCTAGCGAAAATCCGAATTTCTCACAGAAATACCTATAACCTCGGCCTTGCAAAATCAGACACTTCAGCGCGGGTCTATCCACAAAGTCTATTGCGGATTGAAAGACAGACAAGTGGTCAATTAATTAGTAAAGTTCAAGAAACAGAAAGAAGTCGCCCAAAAACGTCAAATTTCTCCCATGATCTAATCACTGGGCTAATCATAAATTCAATCCTATTGTATTATGTACCTACTGTATTACAATTAAATGATTTGAGAAATTGCCACTTAATACTTACCTATTACATAATATATTACTACTTGTTCCTTCAAGAGATCGAGCGCAGATTCCTGCTCGGATGAGCAGCATTCGTAAATCTAAAGAGGATGTTTTCATTCAAAATACGTCTTGGACCAATGTAGCCCCTCTAAGAAACTCAATCACTCTGCGTGATGTGAAGAAATTTGCTTGGTATTTCTGTACGAGATATGGCCTGAACATATGGGAGCTAGGGTAACCGACATAGCGCAGAGATACATCAAGGCAATGGACAGGCCTAGTTCCTCGCAGGACCGATAACAGAGGAAGAACGGTTCTCAAGTGGCAGCCCCGGACGGCGCACCGGAAGATTTATAAATCTGTGGAAAAAGCGGTGATCAAACAGCCCGAGGCCCTCTACCTGGTGGACTGTGACTTAGATGGAGGTTACACCATAGATAATACAGGGTCAGACTGTGAGCGTCAGTCCAGATTGATAGTAAATATTAAAATAATCGTCAGTCTGAACATTCAATCTATCAGTCGGCGTTAATTCTATTAGTTTTCCGTCAGTTTAATATTAATAATTAGACCGAACTGACGCTAGACTGACCATGTAACGCACGCACCATTTCAATATGGAATCAGCTGCCCCCCTTGGTATTTCCGGACCGATACGACCCAGGAATCTTCAAGAAGAGCTTATTCTTTCCTCAAAGGTCGGCAACGCATCTGTTAGACCTCTGGTGTTACGGATGTCTGTGGGCGTTGGTGTTTACTTTACATCAGGTGACCTAACTGCTCATTGGCCTCCTATGTTATAAAAAAAAACCTTGTTTTGGGTAGCGGGAAGCCGCTAGACGCCTGGGTCGTGAGTATGGCGGTCCTATGCACGTCCTTCGGCTGATGATTACTTAGTAGATCCAATCGTTGGTTGGTAATAATTTGATAAGAAACATAGTTATGCTTATTTTAGTGTTATGTACCTACCATACATTTAACCTTTTGAACGCCAGACCACAAACGCATCGGCGAGCCCTCTACGCCAGGCCACAAATTCAGTGAAAATACCTACCAAAAAATAGATGCCAACACCTCTATCTATATAAGTTATCGATAGCCAAATCATTACATTTAATTACATATTATTTAAATAAATTGTTACTCAATTCATTATTTTATTTGACCCTATTTTGTGTTATACTATCATTAAACCAGTTACAAGGTTCTAAACAACCTAATTTAAATAAATAAACAGACACAAGAACTACACGCTCATAAACCAAAAAATCAAATAATAATAAGATACCTACATCACAAATATCAATGTATCATACAAGAATCAATGTATTTATATGTAATACTAATAATTCATCTGTTTCTACATGACTTCATATCAATGTTTATTTTCACAATTTTATAAATATTGTGCTGTGCATTAGGAATATTCAGATATGAATGGTTTTCACTAATAATAATTTTCGAAGTAATATTCGGGTATGCCCGTGTGGCATTCAAAAGGTAAAAATGGACGAACAATTCTAAATCTATGGCGCCTATTCCACAGCTAGTGCATAAGCTTATGACTCAATAAGAGGAATGTAGCAATATGGTAGCCATGAGAAAGAGTACTGAACGACATAAGTACATTTTTTTAAAGATGTAGGAGCATATTTAATAGATTCCACAAAAAATTCATTAAATAATGCTTAATTTAATTTTAGTCATTGTTCAAAGATGTCAGAAAATAAAAGGCATTTTAGGTTTTTTATTTATTTTTACATCACTTCTTACTTAGCCCTCTTGGATTTGATCTTTCTTAGATAGAATTCTAGCTCCTTTCCTTCAAGCACATAGCCATCAGCACGGCCACATTGTCCGGGTCTGCTGGAGACGCATGCTGTAAAATAAATAATTTACTTAATATACAGGCATTTTATTGGTACTGGCTACATTAGACTTGAACACAAAATCAGAGTAACTATGACAAGACAATCATACAACTGCTAGATAGTTCCCAAAACGGTAGCCATCCATAGTGCAGCCTCAAAGCTTCTCAATATCATCACCTTAATTACAACCTTTATATTTTATCATCTTAAAACTTCATTCGATTTGCATTCAATTGCTAGAGTTGGATATAATTTGTACTATTATTCTAGCCAAATAAAATTCAATTAATTTGCCATTTCTAATTACACATTATTCACAATTAGCACTGGGAGTGTAAAGCTTGATAAAGATGAAGCAATCTATTACTATCATTAGACACTTGTTACTATAAATATTTACCTAATAAACGACCAGTGTGGAATTGCTCTTCCAAAGCAGCTTCTACTTTGGAAAGGCGTTGTCTTGCCAAGTACTTCTTTGCAGTTTTCTTACTGCGTTTCTTATTAATAATTGCTTCTTCTGCTTCCGTCTGAAATTAAGTCAATAGTAGTATAAATGAAATGCTGTTGTTTCTGTATTATTAATATGGACTATATCAGTTATGGGAATAAGTAATCATAGAAAAAAATCATATGACACGCAAAGTATATCATCATATTATAGAAAAACGCAAGCTGCATACATCTAAACAAGAGAATAAATAATGAGGAACAAGGAATATTAAAAAGTATTTTCATTTATACCATTTGTATGTACCAGTTATTATCAAAAGAGAAGAGACTACTAAAATTTTACTATTGTTGCAGCTATTCAATGATAAAATTAACAATAACATTTTAGACTGCAATAATAAATAATAATATCATATAGGTACAAGTAACTGGGATAAAAATTATAACACAAGATAACAAACATTCAGAAATAATGCAACCTATTCCAAAATTACAAATAGAAAGGCCTGTATATTTGTTTGTTATTCTTACATATGAAGTATGTACATAACAACATTATGAATATCAGGTTTGTCAGATAATAATCCGAATCAAGATAAAAAAATCATTTTATACTTCTTCTTTATTGCTCTATGGAAGATATTGTATAAGCAAAACAATGGCACAATTAGCTATATCTGTTTCACCTTCAACATGATACTAATATAACACCTAAATAAAATACAATTCTATTTTACTATCTGTACCTTCTTGTTTTCATACTACATAATAAGTATAGCACTTTTTACATTCAGGAATTGATTGAAAGTACTAGTTCTTTTTGTGATTTCTCTGTGCCGGTCACCAAAATTAAAAAATACTAGAGTGCATGAGTAACTCACCAATTTAGCGCCCTTCTTCCTGCCGAGTGGCAGAAGGTAATGAGACTCGTACCATTGTCTGAATGGGGTAGCATCTACTACCACAATGGCGTTCTTTACAAGAGTCTTTGTACGCACCAACTCATTGTTAGAAGCATTGTACACCACATCAATAATTCTGGTTTTGCGAGTTGAGCCTGAAAAATAAATGTTATTATTTTAATGTTATGCTATCACAAATAATTAATCTTTCGATTGTTAAGGGCTCAGCGCCAGTATGACAATACTTATTGTACTTTTACACGTACATTCAGAACCCCACGAGAAGTTGCCACCATCGAGGCGGAGTGCACGGTATTTGACATTTCCACCACGAGCACGCACTTGATGGATACGCTGGGGTCCGAGCTGGAAGTAAGAAACGATATAATTATTAAGTTACATGAATAAAAGTTTAGAGGTTTATAAATATATAGGTTAGAACATACCTTGGTATTGGCTGCCGGGCGACCTAACTCATACTTCCTCTTCTTACGAATGGGCGCTCGCTTTCCGCCAGTGGCTCTTCGTTTATGCCAATGATCGCGACTGATACCTGAATGTTAAAGCCATTAAATACACAACTTACTAGTAAAGTCTATCAACTTCAGACATGTCATGAAACACTTAGATGAATAGTTGTATAAAAAATAAAGGTAAATTATACACACGCGAACACAACACAAGATTTTAGAAAACTAAATATTCATGAAACTATTCAAACACAATTGATGAACGTGGATAAATATCGAATTTTAAAGCAAGCACTCACCCATCTTTCCTGGGTCAAAAAGAAAAGAACTGTTTACTATTTGACAGCTGAACTTCTAGAGAGTACAGATACTGATACTCTATAAATAAGTTTGTCTATGGCAAATTATCAAAATTCCGCAATGCCATCAATACGTTTAAATCGTATTATTTCTAAATAGTTTGTCATTCAACGTGTAAATTTCTTGTTTTTTAATCTTATTATATTTATAAGATTAGATTTGTTTCCAGATTATGAGTTCAACACAAAGTATTTGAAGAAAATTGCTCGAAAACCTATTATTTAATTGTATTTTGTTCCTATTTTGCAAAACACTTAATCGATTAAGCGCCAAATCTGCCCATCGGAGGGTGATATGTTTTTATTTAACTAACGAAACGTAGACAGAGGAAACTTCTTTTCTCTGTCTACGTAACGAAATCATCCAAAAATTTGATCGCCAAAAATATAGAGATAAACAAATTCTTTTTGGTTAGAATATAATCTGCATTCTATGTAGCTCTGTCAGCATGATGATAGGGATGTTACAAGTCAGAGTTAGAAGAAATATCGATATTTCTAATATTTAATTTTTTAAAGTCCTACATAAGTTTCTACTGGAGCTTTTTAAGCCAAATTAATAGATATCTACATTATCAGGACATAATATAGGCTTTATTTTAATACAATTGAATTATTTTTGACACCCGCAAGAAGTGGCTACAATATATAATATAAATAAAATATATAGCGTGAGTTTTGGTAATTCTTAATAATATTTAACTTTTTAAATATAAACTTGATAATTATATTAGCATCAATACAAACAATACTTTTTATACCATTCTAATCTTGTTACAAATTTTTAATAATTTCTGTGATCTCAGCTAATTTCGCGATTAAAAACTAGTAATATGAAATTTATGGGTAAAACTTTGTGACAACAGTATTACCTGTCATTTTCGAAACAAATACAAAGTGAAGGTTCATTGCATCAATTTTGTGACAAAAAACTATTATCTATGTATTTTTTACTGTGTAAAAGATGGTTTGTCATCTCTATTCAAGCTGCGAAAAGGTAAGTTTACTAAAATCTAAAACAGTTATTCGCGGGCAGCATTTATTTCAGTGTTTATTTATATATACAATTAGCTCCACAGGCTAGACCTTTACTTTGAGCACAACTAGCGGGTATTTTAAAATTTTGTAATTTCTATGATCGTCACGTTTTGTTATTGTGGTAATAACAGAAATGACGCAAGAAAGGGAAATTACGATAATGAATGTATTTTTTATTCAAGTCGTTAATGCTCTAATTAATAAAATTTTTAAATAAAAAACAATATTATAATGTTATTATTTTGTTTCCCATATAAAAAAGTTTCTGTTATATGTAAATAGATCTTGGTAACAGAAATGATCGTCTAATCACACAATACTGAGAAAATATTTTTATTGCAAAAGAAAGAAAATAATAAAGAAAAACGGAAAATTCGTAAAGAACAACTAAAGAGACGGCTCCGACAAAAGACAAGACAGAAAGATATAAGAAAAAAGAACAGGGATTTGTAAAATGAATTTCTGAATTGACACCGCGAGCTAAAAAAAGGATATTAAGAAAAAAAAAACAACATCGTTTGGCGATTCAGATCAAGAGAGTCAAGCTGTAGTTCGTTGCAATTTTATGAAAGTGTTTATGTGTGTTTATGAAAACGAAGCCGAAACTTCCATTATAAATTTTTCAGGTGCATTCTTCATTCTTCAACATTCTTTTGATAATAGCTTTAAAAGAGATTTAAGGAAGAAACATTTTGTAGATGCAGCGATTAATGCCACAACATTTGGAGAAAAAAGCGTAAAGAAACATTGTATATGGATCGAGTCATCAAGCTCTTCAAATGATATATTTTTAATTGTTTCATGCTGATCCCAAAAATAACGTGTTGATCTCATATATTATAAATTTATTAGCTGCGCCCTGCGTGCATACCCGCATAAGCTTCGATCCCGTAAAAATATCGAGATGATAAATAGATGTTGGCCGATTCTCAGACCTAACCAATAGGCACACAAAATTTCATGAAAATCGGTTTAGCCGTATCGGAGTCGTATGGTAACTAACATTGTGTGATTGTGAATTTTATAGAGATGTTGTGCCCCGCGATTTCACCCGCGTAAATTTCGATCCCGTGGAAATATCGGGATGAAAAATAGATTTTAGCCGATTCTCAGACCTACTCGATCCAGTCCAGCGTGACACTAGAATTTGTATATTAGATTAAGCTTTGTTGATTTAAAAATGTTAAATCAAAAAAAATATTTTTTGTTTAGGTACCTAATTATTGTAAGATAAAAAAGTAAATAGAAGTTTTTTATTAATCTATAATTAAACATCGATGTTCGATAAGCATCGAAAGGAAAACATCGATGTTCGGAAACATCGATATTTTTGGTACGTCAGAAAATAATATTATTGTGTTAACTTTAACTGCAGTATAATCTAGCACTGACATGGAAATAATAATAGCAAGAGAAAGCGAGATACACTTATACGGAAATATGTTAGAAAAAGAGACAATGTTATTTTTTATCTTTGTCATAGTTTCGGTTTTTTTCAAAAAGTGATATAATGTTCATAATTTAATAAAATAAATTTCTTAGAACATCGATGTTCCGATATTATCCTCATATCATCGATGTATCGATTATTTTGAGGCACTAATATCGATGTATTTCCGCTTAACATCGATGTTTTTCTAACATGAATATCAATCATCTCTAATCGATAATTTTAGCATCTCTCAGTTGACGCAGTCTGTGGCAGTTAGTAACTTAGTAGTTGGGCGTTTTTCAAATAAAATGGGCCGTTACTTATGTGGAAACCTAATTTTGAGTACCTAGAGAGAATCTTACCAAAATTGATGATAAACTTATAGGTGATTAACTATTTGTTAAAAAAACATAGATAAATGAAGATAAACACTAAAAAAAAATATTTCTTTCCAAGTGCTATCCAAAATTTGTTCCATTTAGTAACTTTTTAACTTGGCATTTACCTACATAAATCAAACCACTCATTTGCATAATGTAACATATTTATTGAACTAATACAATCATATTTTACAAAAAATAAACAATGAACAAAGTTATTAATCATAAACCAGTGAGTATGAAAAATATACATATGTGAACAATTCTTTACATTTCCATTAAGTAACGTTTACGGTCCGCTTATATTAAGTAACGTTACTTAGTGGATGTTACGAAACATAACTTTAAACTTTTATCGGCAATAATTTTACGGAATATTATAAACATATCTATAATTTCTAACTTAAAAACTATTTATGGATATTTAAAAAGCATCGACAGAAGGATTACAAACTAATAAAATAATTACTTACCAGTTTATGAGCCGTTATTAATGGAACAAATTTTATTGCAGCACAACCTCACACCACTAAGTAACGCAATATTTCAAAAAACAACCGGGATAGGGGTGGTGGCGGTTATTTAAATAACTTAATGTTGCCGTACTAACAAAATGGGATAGAATAAAAGATGTTATTTGTTTGGTAGGCCCGGTTTATCGTCGTTACTTAGGCGGAAATTCCACTACTTCCGATTTTAGAGGACAAACTTAAAGTAATTTTTATTTATTCAGATTTCTTTAATAAAGTATTTATTTCAAGTGTGTTAATAATACATACAATAATGCTTAGATTGCATGCAGATCATTTCAACATTTGTCATTTGGAAGTATTATAATGAACTCTTAAAGTTAGCAAGGTATAAGGTGGACATATTGAATTAAGCATTTTTGTTGCAAATATTTGACAATAATTTTATTTTACAATCATCTTCAAGAACTTTTTTATTACTTAACACAATTATTAATTATTTCTGTTTTAAATAATTTTATTCTGAGAGTGGAGAGTGATAAGGGTAATGAGAAATTTACTATCA
>LUGF01037261.1:211834-228201 GCA_001625245.1 Calycopis cecrops
GTACACACCGTACGTATGATCCCGACCCATACTCGCTATCAGTTGACTGTAGCTAAACCATTGCACAAATTGATCTGATTTTTGTTGTGTAGCCTGGAAATTATACACTAAATATGTGGTTTCATTTAATGCCTCTCGCTTTTATCAATCTTGTATATTTTTTATTGTAAAGGGGGTTAACAAGCAGTCAGACCCCATTGATGGCTACCGACGCCTGTAGACATTGTGTTATTAACATAGATCATCTATTCCTTTTTTCGAAGTTAGCTTAATGTATTTATTTATTTATTAAACACTAATTTCCATTACGTATATTAATATAATCGTTGTAACGTACTTGATAACTTTCATTGTAGTATAAAAATGTAATGTACTACTCGGCCGCGTTAACATTGCACCTGGCTTTTGATGTAAAAGACAAGTAGCGTTAGCATCACAGTTTTTTTTTAATTTCTTGTTACTTAAAAAAAAATATATTTGTTTTTGTTTTTTTTAGTTTTTAGTAGTTTTAGTTTTTGTTTTAACAGTAAGGTTTGGACGTTTTATTTTGTAACAGCTACCTACATAAATTTGTTATTAGAGACAGTGCGTTCTCCAAATTTAACACAAATGTTCACCACACTTGAACATATGTAATCGCGCATCGTCACCGGATGGGGCAGCAGCGTTGCTGACTCTTTAAGACGCACACTAGTATACTATATTTGTACGTATATAGAACCACACTAATAATAATGTTTTGTATATAATGTAATCTTTATATGAATAAATTCTCTTTTACTTTTGACAACGATGTTGGAAATATAGGTACTTCTTCAGGTTTAGTAATTCACTGTGGCGAAGACACAAACCGCCTTAATTATCTGCAAGAGTCCGGACAGGTCCAATCCACCACCCATATCCTTCAAGCCATCAGTCTGTTATCCGTAGGTCGCAGGGTACAGACATCCTGATATTCATTATGTACAAGGTTGATACAAGCGAGAGGCATTAAATGAAAAAAAAAAAAGCTTATTTTATTATTATTTTTTTTGTTATTATTTATTATTACTGTAGGTACACCAGGTTGACGACCAGGCTGGCGCAGTGGTACAGGGCTCGGATAAGTGGAGCATGTTGCGCCAGGGGTCGCGGATTCGAATCCCGCCTAGGTCATGGATGTTTATATATGTATTATATGTATTTCTATAATAAAAATCTTAAATATATAAAATTTCTTAAATTTATAAAATATATTAAATATATTCCGTTGTCTAGTACCCGTAACACAAGTCCTTACGGTACTTAGCACGGGGCTAGGCTAACGTGGTGTGTAAAGTCCACAGATATTTAATTATTATTATTATTTATAAATGCGCTGCCCTTCTGTCTCCTCCCACCTCCATGGCCCACCTGCTTCTTATCTCTTTTTATTTTTTCTATTTGTCTTTCTGACTGATCGATATTTTTGTCAGCCACCCTTTGTTTTATTAAATTCCACATATGTTCGATTGGATTTAAATCGCAGTGGTAAGGTGGCAGACGTACGACTTCGTGGCTATTGTATCTCAATAATTCATCTACCACATATTTTTTGGTATAATTCTGGTTTGGTAATTGTGGCATATAATTTATATTATTTTTTGTTTGCCAGCTTTGCATCTCAGTCTTCAGTGACGACTGGCATGGATTTTTTTGCCGATTGTGTCGAATGGTACGGAGCGTAAAGCCGTATTCTCCACATGCATGGGCGCGAATTGAATCCATTTGAATCGAATGTCCATTGATATTTATTGAAGGGCTTCAACAAATAAATGTATATCTTATATAATTCCTTATAAGTTTTGTTTCTCTGTCTCCTGTACTAAATCTGTCCCTCCGTCCGGTGTAGCCACAGCAATAAGTTCATAATAAAGGCTTAGCACAAAATAAATGTTGATATAATATCATATACTTAAAAAAAAATAACTTTTATATGTTAATATTTTTTTTCACTCAGTACTATAAACGTCATCAATTGAGCCAGGTGCCATGTTAACGCGGCCGAGTAGTATACCTATACATTTTTAGTTCTTAATAAATTATTCGAGGTTCATTTAACCTTTTTTCTTAGTACCGAAATATATTCTGTTAACTTTCCTGTGGAACATCTGCAATATTTTACTAGTTAATATTTTCACATGAATATTCGTTCAGATCAAGAAAGTTAGTTTATAATATTTCGGCACTAGGAAAAAAGGTTAAATGAAACAATTGGATATAAATAAAACAACAATGTTCAATTTATTTTATTTATTTATTTTTATAATTTTTTATTAAGTTTTTATTATAACAATTAATGCTGCTAATTTAGTTTACATTCACATCCAAAAGCGCATTATATCTGTTTTGATACACGCAGCACAAAATAGCGTCCTTTCGCAAAATAACACAGCACAAAATAGCGTCCTTTCGCAAAATAAAACAACACAAAATAGCGTCCGTCCTAGACAAGTTCAGCGGTTCTAAGTAATATACTCAAAAACTATTATTTAACCACGACATGGACACACAAAACAAGCAAGCGCAAACGCAAGATAGCGCGACCATTTTGTGTAGTGACTAGTGTTGCCAGAATGTCATAAAATATAGATTTCTGTAACATGATTGCCATAATAATTATTAATGCTGATTAGGTTTACAATAAAAAGTCAAAAGATAGTTTTTATAAAATTATGTTTATATAATAAATATGTTTTAAATATTTAAATAAATAAATTTAAAGTAATTAATCATTTAATTTTATAGTCTTCATTAAAGTTGCGATTACAGAGACATGTAACGGTACATATGAACACTAATACATAGTAAGTTTACTGCAACATGATGAAGATGGCGACTCTTTCTTTTTTTAAGTTTAGCCCTGTTCTAAGTGTCCCCTCCCTGTTGTAGTCTGTGGTTGACGCCGCTTGTTGTTTGACGCATTGACGCGAACCATCTGAATCCTAATTTCTGAACATTCTTTACATCAAAATATCGGCTATTTCAGCTAATTGCAAACTAAAGAAAACATCAGTATTGAAAAGATATAACTGCATATTACGGATATAAATTCAAGTAAACTTTTCTTTATGTTACAATTGAAGTAAACTCCAATATGTCGTCAGATTTTTATATTAGATACTACGTGGGCCACAAGGGTAAATTTGGACATGAATTTTTGGAGTTTGAATTTCGCCCTGACGGCAAACTACGATATGCTAATAATTCAAATTATAAAAATGATACGATGATTCGTAAAGAAGCGTATGTTCACCCATGCGTAATGGATGAATTGAAGAGGGTTATTGTTGATTCTGAAATTATGCACGAAGATGATCGGTTGTGGCCACAGCCAGATCGTGTTGGTAGACAAGTAAGTATTTTTATTAGTAACAGATAAATTGTATACAACAATTATTTTCAGGTTAACTTATGATGTTGGCTTAATGCATCTCGGTGACAAATAAGAGAAGCATTAAATTGTATTCATTGAGTGATTCAAATCACAGTATGCTCATCACCATCCATAGTCTGCTGGATGTGTCGTGACAATAAATATCAATAAACGAATTTTCAGGCTATCCTATAACTGTCATCCAGACGCTCTAGGGGTTAATAAAAGATTTATCTACCTTAAAATTGCATATACACATATGTATATGAACTGCAAGGTGTGTTGGTGGACTAGTTATGTGATCGATAATAGCTAGATTTAAGCAGTGACTTGTGGCCAGCCGTGCACATGTTCTGGCTGCTGATAATCACTGACTCTAAAATTTGTGAAATAACATTTAAAAAGTGTTTGATTATTTCAGTTTTGCAAAGAGTGCAAAATATTAGTCAAAAATTCACAATTATAAACCTGTGAACAATATAAAATAATATATAATTGTTTAATTTTCTTATAGGAACTGGAAATAGTCATTGGTGAAGAACATATATCCTTTACAACATCGAAGACTGGATCTCTTGTTGATGTGAATCAATCTCGTGATCCAGAAGGCTTACGCTGTTTTTACTACTTAGTGCAAGACCTGAAATGCTTAGTATTTTCACTTATTGGTTTACATTTCAAAATAAAACCTATATAGGTATTTTTAAATATTAATACACAATTCTCTTATCTTGTTTACTCATTACGAAACAGATCCCTACCCTTCCAATAACATGTCACATTAACTTGCTTCATGTTTTCTCAACTTCTGTGATCAGCAGATAATTTTCATTATCCAACATCACAATGGGAGCAAATCTGTAATTGAAGTCTTCTGATATGTGATTACTAACTTTTAACATCCATACTACCAACTACCAGAGATTGTACAGGTTATATCTATGTAATTATCTAGACTCATACTTTCTAATGAGATGTGTTCATGCCGATATACTTGCTATAGAGCAACAATTGTGTCTGTTTACAACTGTTATTAAAAAAGGCATTTGGAACTTTTTTGTATATTTTAGAGAGAACAAAAGTAATGTTTTATAGCATAATATAGTGGCAAGTAAGCAATTGGAGCTATTTGTTGGCTACTGACCCACAAACATCTGCATAGAGGTAATGTATAGAGTGCTATCTTTACTCAATCTTTCAAATGGGCTACCACATTATCACAAGCCATAGAAACGATTATAGCAAACATGTCAACTTTACTTTTTTTATGTACTACAAAATGTAAGTTCATACTGATGAGTGAATGAGGATTGATTATATAATGGAGTATATAGAGAGAGAATTCTTACATTTATATACTGTTTAGTTTTCTTTCTACTATTTTGGATTCTACTCTATTAGTTTTAATTCAAAATATATCAATCTTGTTTTTACACATGTCTAGCAGGAGTACATAATAATGTCGTCCTAGCCGATTTCGGCTACGGCGGCCATCTATATAGACGTGCCATCTGCGCAGGACGTATTATAGTGCACAAGTGTGCGCGTAATCACAAGTCTATTCCCTCATTCTCATATTCCGATGGGATGGCAATCCGACACGACCGGTGAGAAATCAGGCGCAGGACCTACGGCTTACCGTGCTCTCTGAGGCACGGGGGTGTAACACCACCAACTTCCTGACTCCGGACTGTTATTAGAAATTGAAAAATCCCAATAACAATTTTCGGTCCGACCCGGGATTCGAACCCGGGACCTCACGTCTGTGGTTGACCGTTGAACACGCTTACCACTAGACCACGAGGCAGTCAATCAGGAGTACATACACATATTAAGACTCAATTTCACTGCAAACCTTTGAGTACTAAAACAACTTAATAACTAAAAGCAGTGAATCCATTAAAAATAATGGCAGTTGTCTTGCTTTCAAATACAGCTAGCATCTTTATGTACAACATTTGTTTTACGAGTTTTCATAATTAGCTTTTTTTATTTATTTTTTCATATAAAAATAAATATGTACAAAAATAATAATTTTTTTTGTCCGAGTTCGAGCATTACAACCACAAACTATATAGGTAAGTTACAACTACATCGCGTAAGTACCCATAGATAATATATACTGTATAATGTAATATGTATAATGTAATGTAATATATTATACTGAGATAGGTATATATACGCAAGATAAGGTCAACAACCCGTGCACAGCTGTCGCGGCGCGGGCGACCGGCCGGCGGCCGCGCGGGACTTACAAATGTTACCACCACAGAACAAATATACTCTAGTTACCACAGTATATTACAAACTTAAAAAATAATTTAAAATCAATTTATTGAGTAGGTATGTACAAATTTTATTGCAAAAATTGCTAGCTAAAGATAATATATGAGAGCTTGCTGCTGTTTTTCAAATAACCTTGTATAACAGAGAAAATGTACATTGTACCTGCAACTGTTAATTATATAAATACAGATACAGATACAGAGAGACAAAGTGCGAGTCGAACTCTCATACCGAGGGTTCCTTAACCTATGAGGTTTGCAAATTTATATTAAATATTTACATATTTTTGTAATCGTGTTTTTCAGTGATATAGTTATATTCTAATTTGTGTACGTTTAGTATTTGTTGTTGTCGTGAAAACAGAAATACTTCATCTGTAAAACCTTTCTAGTAATTAACTATTACGGTTCTTCCGATATATCCTGGTAACAGAGGAACAGGGAAATCTTTTTTTTTCTTTTGGCACAGCCAGACGAACGCGCACAAGTCGATGAAGCGCGGGTTTATAGAAGAGAGAACTAAAAAGGGGCAAACCCAAGCTACCCTTCTACGTGCTTGGTGTCGCGACAGTGTTCAGAGTAAAATCACAGACGCTACGTATCTGTAAAGAATATAGGCGACGAATCTGAATGTATATGCATAAACTAGCGCACATAAAGATTATTGCTATATCAATCTATAATCGTATGATAATCGGTAGATTTTGTTAAGAGCTGACTAATAAAAGTTAAATGAACGTCATTACTTTTTTACTTCACCGAATCGAAAGTTATACTAAATGAAAATATTTTTTATACTTAACAAAATGTCGGGGATGACGTCTCCTTCCCCGCGCGCAACGTGGCATAGTCCTTACTTAATATAGTAATGAATTCATTGATTCTTTAGCTATCAAGAAGTATAACTGAATTTTGGATGGGGATGATAGATATATAGCTAAGACACGAAACTGTATCATCCATCCGATTTTGTTATCGTCATTCGTTTTTTTGGATTGCGTCACTATGGAAGTAATTTTAAAGACGTTATTCACAATAATTTGCAACAACACTGAAGATACATCTCGCTGTTAAATACGATTAATGTAAGGGCGACAGCACATACCTACGTAACTTTTAGACGCAGCTACCAGCGATTTAGACGCTTTTTAGAAGCAGAATGCAGCACCTAGACGCGGGGAGCGCATCCTTCAAAACGCCGATCAATACGCGGCGATTTTGTCGCTAATGTATGTCAATTAACGCGCGATTCCGACGCTGCGTCTAAATTTAGTCGCAAGACTGCTTCGATGCAGTTAGCTTCTAAGGAGAGAGTAATGGTCGGCGCACACTTATCAACTCGGAAAGGAATCGTAACTGAACCTCGAGCCGGTCAGTATACTTTGTATGAAACTTTATACTGCAACGCACACGAAAGGGAAACGTAACGTAATCGTATCGTCTTCGCCTTTCTAGACCTAGCGTTTACGATCCCTTTTTGAGTTGATAAGTGTGCGGCGACCATAAATCGCAGTCGCGGCGTCTAAAAGTAAAAGAGAAGTAATGTATTCTGTTGCCCTAAGTAAGCGAGACAAAAAATCAGTCTGACTTGTCAGTTGTCTTAGTGGTAAGTTATCGGGATATACAGATTACAGAACAAACAAACTTTTGCTTGTTTTGACGACATTTTTTGCGGAGACACCAGCTATTACATGCCGTTGTTTCTTGTTACCGATACCCGTCATAAAGTACATAGCATTTGCGATTTTAAAATTTCATTTTTTTACATATGAGGTGTCGTTATATTCGTAACAACACCTCACACGATAAAAATTTGAATTCGTCACGCCATTTAGTTAAATTAGTCACGGAACTACAACGAACATCGAAATCCACATAGGTACCTACATAGACTTAAAAAACATTACCATACCTACTTCTAACGCAGTCGGGTAATATGAGAAGGTCAGGCACTGATATTTATATAACATCAATAAAGCAGGTCTATCGAAATAATTTAAAAAATGTACATATTTAAATTCTGCAAATGCATTCATAATAATAATGTATTTCGTTTTACGTGATGTGCGGTAAATTGTTGATGAATCGTAATAAATAAACAAATTATTGTTTATATCATGATTTAATATATGGCCAATACTTATTTTCTCGGTTACTAAAATACAATCAATATTATATTTTCTTTTTAAGTCCCCTATATTTTAATGATGATTTTTCTTTAAAATATATTTAAGTAACAATAATTCATATTTACATTACTTTTATAGTATTAATTATTATGGAAAGCAGTTGCTGAAAATAATTCATTGCATAGGTCTTTTATTGTTTAGATAAGATCTGAAATGAAACGTTTGTCACTGTATTTATTTATGTTTATGTTGTAAGTTTGCGCGTTGCGCGCGCATCGCATCGGCCCGACCGACTATGGCGGACGGATTGTGAAGGATGATTGTAGTCTTTTCTAAATCTGAAAATATCGACGGTAGCCAATGGCATAATCCGAGTTTTTTGTAAAAATTGTACATTGTAAATAGTCCTGTGTACATATAGTAATTATATTTGTGGTCGTTTTGTTTAAAATTTGTGTGAATAGTGTATTATTTTGAGTGTTTATCCCGTTCAGTTTTAGACGCCGACAAATAGCTTCATTCGAGTATTAATACTTTAGATTTAACAACGCAGTAATTATATTTGAATGTTTTTTATACACTCATTACTAGATACTGCTTTATAAAATAAGCAATTTTGTATCAACTAGAAAAAGAACCGTTTCAATTTTCATGCAGTATTTTGGTGGTCTTAGCGGCTGTCATCGTGCTTCGATCTATCTGTCACTACAAAGACAAAAAAACCATTGTTGTCTGTAAATGGCTATTAAACATAATTCTGCTTACTAGAAGTTCTATTAATATCATGAGAAGCATTACGATTTATGTCTTACACGAGTAGAACCAGTGAAAACATTGTGCAAATATACATACAACCGTAACAAATAAGTGTTTACTATTATTAAGGATTAAATAATAGCGAAACTGAATGCTTGAACCCCACGGTAGCCCAATGAAGTGGCCGGGAACGGGTGGCGAGGAAGAGGCGGGTGAAGCTGGTTTACAAACTACTCGTGTAACGCAGGCCAGGTCTCAGGACGATGCGGCCGTGCATTACGTATTCCAGCGTGAATCACAAGAGGCTGAAATGCCCTCTCTAGCACCAAAACAACGTTGGGCCGTCGCAGATGACTCTATAGTTGAGGTTAGTAATTGTTATCACAATGTCAGCTGTTGATACATCCAAATGTCAGTTTGATATGCCTTTGTTGTTTCTATACAAGATTCAAGAGTCAAAATTAACCAAATTTTCTTTTATAAAATCTATTCTGATTAGAAGATTTAGATATTATGGAACAAAGCAACATTTACATGATTAGGTTAGAATTGAAATACAAAGTATACACATTCTAATATTATGCTATTTGAAAGATTTTCAGTGTGATCAATGAATATAAAAATCATCAAAAATCAGTGTAAATGATGTTGATAGTCACAGTGTTCTTTTATTTACTTGGTTGAATTTGAAAATAAATAACTCTTTCATAATTGTAATACATACATTTTAATATAGGTTTTGAGAAACAGTGTTAATTTTATATGTCCAATAATATAAATATGAAACAAATATTGACATATAAAAAAGGTCAGCCAGTAAGATTGCATCAGAATACATCTTTATGATTTTAGACTTTAACTTGATGGTGTACGATAACACTATTTCTTACCGTCCTGACAATCATGTAGAAATGTTCGAACAAGAACTGTATAAGAATTCACAAAACATTTTACAATAATAGGTGTAATCCTTAAAACAATTAACATTTTTATTTGGCTGATTAAGTAGCATCAATCTTACAAAAATAAAAAGCAAACAAAAAGGATACAAAATCTCGTATTGAGGTAGTGGTGGTGATTGGTATGAGTGTGAATTAAGTCAGTTTTGATTTATATAAATAAACAACTGAACCAAGCAAGTTTGGGATCTGCCAACACACTATGTAGACTCATTAATTTGTAGTGAATGTAATTACAATTTCAATTATTTTTTATTGTACTTTTTTCCAGTAATTTGGATTATCAAAGAATGATTATTAAATTAATATGTACAAATACACATTATTGACTTGTACGATCACATATCACATTTCAGAAAATATCATTCTATTCCAGTTTTTTAAAAGAACTAGGTTTTTTCTACATGCTGAGATTAGTATCAATGAAAAAATGTAGCCTAAATCTATTTAATTTAAATTTAAAAACCCAAAATTCATGTAGAATTGTTATCTGTATTTAATAATATAAAATTTTAAATTAGATATTGATATAATTTGTGATTGGTACTCTCCACTCTCCCTCTATATAAAACAACAAAATATCTTGGTCTGTTGATATAAAATAGTAGTAAAGAATTGTACATTGTTAAGTTAAGGTATCAGAATAGCATATAAATTTATTTTGCTACATATCTCTTCCACACATATGATGCGGAGCCTACATAATAAAATTACTTATGTATATATATATATATATATATATACATATAGGTTTACTGATATTTTCGTTGGTTTGCTATGTTTACATACATGAATATATTTTTGTCTACATATTACTCACCTGTGTAACAATGAACTAAACTGAGCAGGACATATTTTACAACACAGGACAAATTCTTATTTTCATTATTGTTTGAATTCTTGAATTTATCATCCTACTTCCTACTAATATTATAAATGAGAAAGTTTGTATGTTTGTTTGTTTGTTTGTTACTCCTTCACGCAAAAACTGCTGAACCGATTTCAATGAAATTTGGCACACACATAGAGGGTAACTTGGATCAACACATAGGATAGTAGTATACAATAGATAGATAGAAAAGTTCCTATGGGATGCCATGGGATGATTCTCTATTTTCTACGAGATCGAAATTTACACAGGTGAAACCGCAGGGCGCAGCTAGTTTTATAAAATTCCATTTTCTACCACAATTAGTAGGTATATTTTATCATGGAATATATCAATATCATTTTAGTAAAGTTTAAAACAAAATCAAAAGGAAATATTTAGATATAAGTAGTTTTCATGGTTGTTCAAATGTCTCTGTATCTTTTCAGAATCAAGACAAATGGAAGAACACACCTCCTAATAATATTCAACAACAAGCTTCTGTACTGATAAAGAATTCTCAAACCAACCCACAATATATAAATCAAGCTATATCTTCAGTTGGCACATTAGCTATTAACCCGTCGGTTATTGGAACCCATCCGGCGCATATAACTACAAACATGGTCCATACCCAGTTGGCTCCTCTTCAAAATCATACATTGGGCAACAATTTGACCATTCAAAATAATGCCATGATGTTGCCAGCTTTACAAGGGATGCAGAATGCTCCTCAACTTGGACAACAAGGCTTGTATGATATTCATCAACACCATGCAAATCCAATGCAAGCAATGAATGGAATTGGCAAAAGTGCTGAACATCTTATGTATTTGAGCCAAGCTGCTATGTTAGCACCCGGGACTAATCAATTTTTGCAACAAGGCCAAAATCAGATTGGATTAACTCAAGTGGCTACTATAAGAAATCAGGTAAGTTTAGCATGTTAAGGCACATACATTTAAATGTAGGAGCTATTTTTAAAGTAGTCATATTAAAGTATGTAGCAGATGGCAGTTGCTTGCAGCCCTTGCATATAGGGCTACATGGGTCATGTGTTACATCTGTACAGTGAGATTAGATAGAAGTGAGGAGGCTAGGATACATTGCAACAATAGCGACTAAATCACTTCCATGTTATATTATTGGCCTAATATTAGTTAAGTGAATTATTATATTAGTGCACAATAGTGGACCTTCATGCTAAAAGATATGATATCCTAAGGAGTGTTTATGTCCTATTATATTTATAAGTAAAGATAATGATTGTGTTGAAAGTGGCAAAAGCCTGTTGGGCTTTTGGCACATTAGCAAAAAATCGTAAATTTAAAGGACTAATAATTTAATACAGTACATGGGAGTTTGGTCCACATTTTAAATGCGTTAGCGTAGTGTAAATAAATCCCTAGAATTATCATAGTAGATGCAAGTTGTTCTGTTGACTTCATATTTTAGGAATTAAAAAAAGAGTAACATGTTTGTTTTCTTTAATATTATATATAATTTTAATAGATAAATAGCCAACATGAAAAATGTTAAAACCTTAAATCCTACATGTGCATTTAGCACTCAAAAGAATAAGATTTTTTATGCTAGCAATAAAAGCAATACATGTATTCTTTTTTTTATTTGCATAAAATTGGCATATTTAACATTCTAGCAGTAAACCAAAATTTTTAATGCATGCTACTTATTTTCTTACCAGTCCTTAACAAATATAATATGATGATATGATCCGAATGTGATGCTTATTACACTATAATTAATCTGTAATAATTTACCTATATTTTCTCTACTACTTCTAGTATTTTAGGCATGTATGAAGGATTCTGTTAATTATGTGATTACCATCTATCATTGATATGATAAAGCTCATAAAAGTGTAGAATTATTTATGTTTGCGTTATCATATTATTGACACTAGTAGTTTTGTCACCATCAATTTCACATAAATTTGAAATTTAATATGTTTGCTGCACAAAACGATATTATTAATAAGAATGTGTAATACTATTGTAATATAATTACTTGTTTATGGTCAATGTGGGGTACAAAGAAATTGATTACATTATGGTAGTCTATAATAATAATTATAACAGTATTGTACAGCTTGACCTCGGTTGCTGTTAAGTAAATAATGAAGCAGTCACCAACAAATTTACTGTAACCATGGAAAAGATGATTAGCAATCATATGAAATGCCCTGTTGTTATATCTATTTTGTAGTACATTTCTGCAGTATTTTTTCTATTATCCAAGAAAACACTGCTGTATTTTTTTTAAAGTATTTTAGCTCAATATATATCAAGTTTGTGACACATATCCTTTGGGTTAACTTATTTATCGTGAACAGGGTATAAGTAAGATATTTTTATATTCTTAATCAAATATTATTATAACATTATTTTAATATAATGAATGAAGATTTATTAGGAATATTTGATTTGGTTACAGTAATTTTTATTTAAAAATTGACAAAAATATCGGCAGTTTGAATCTTTCGCGTGCATAACAGTGACGTCACAAGTGTGCAATCGTGTCATCATGTCATTTTCCAGGTTAAAACATTATTTCACTCAATTTCGCTGCATTTATTAAGAAAATATTTGTTTTGTATACCTTCATGTCGAAATAAAAAATATATTTACGTTATAATATATTCATAAGGATTCTACAAGAATAATAGACCAGAGACATTAGCAATATGCTGCCACTTATGCCGTCATATCTATCCTCAGTGTATTAGTCAAATAGATGTTAAAACAGGCTTTTAAAATTTAGTTAATAAATAAAATTAAGTTATTTAAAAAAAAATATTTAATACTAGTAAAAAATATGATTCAGAACTAAGAGTTATTGGACAAAAACACAACGTACATGCACTATTACAACAATTAAAAAAATTTATGCAGGGATTGTGCAGAGGTGGTCTATGGAATTTAATAAGCTTTATTTTTTCGGGTCCGAATTTATGCTGTGAAGGCGAGGAGAGGCCGAGTGCAGCTTCATCAAATATTCGATATGATACGATAAAACATGTACCTACCTCGTAGCTAGTAGGGTTTCCAACTTTATGGAATTCCGAGATTCTCCCGGAAAAAATGATTTATATTTTAAAATCTCCCGGAAAGCAGGTAAAATCTCCCGGACTGGCGAATGGCGGGCGGCGTACAACCCGGCTGGCAAAATTATATTATTGTAATTTCATAATGTCAAAAATGCCTTCCGACCACTATTCATGACATTATAGAACTTTTAAATATATACCTATCTGGTAGTATGCTTTAAATTTTGGTTCTCCCGGATTTCTGATCAACGGAGTTGGCAACCCTACGTTCTAGTGATGTTCTAAATGTGTACTTCCAGCCAGTGTTCGTGATTGTGTACTGGCTGTTTATAGGCTATAGCCTCGTGCATCGCGTGATGCCGGCCACTTTTGTTGTTAGACGGATGAGCGATCGATACGACGTCTTCGCAAATGTGGCGTACCTACATTTAACAACTCATTTATTAGCGATTCTGAATTTGTTGATGAATTCAATTTCTCTGTTTGTAAACAAAGTAGAAGGTTCAAACAAATAAATTCTATAATAACCCGAAATAAACGGAATGATACACAATATAGTTTATACAAATAATATTTATTCATTTAATATTTGATAAATAGGTGGGAAAAGCAGCTGCGTATTCTTGAGTCGTAAGAACATGGAACGAAAATATATTTCAATCACATGCTGATGACTAAGTAGGTTTCCAAAGAGTGCGTTTCGGCGTGCCTGAGGTGTCGCGGAGACTGGTCGTGGGCTGCTTAAGGCTGGAAACTAAAGTTAGCAGTCGTGCAGACTTGTATGAGCTGTAGTATCATGTCGCGTCGCAGCCGAATTGGACCGGCAGGTGGCACGACCGGGTAGGCACCTCGGAAACCCAATCTTACACATGTTCAAGTTTCTATCATAGTTCAATTCTTTTAGATATATAGACATTTACTAAATACTTTGCCTAAGATTATTATTATTTTTAGGAATTTGTTTGCACACGTGGAGTCTCTGTTGCGCACATCAATGTTATGGCTAAGGGAGTAGCATTGTCTCCGGCTTGTGCACACAGACGACATCCGAGACTGAAATAACAACTTACTATTATTTATACGATAATATCTTTACCTGTCTGTATGGCTTAGAGGTTCCTAACCTGAGGAATATTACCCCCACAGGGGCAATTCAGCTATTTCACGGGCGTAACAATTTACCTAATAATTGATTTGAAAAATAATAAAATAAAAATTACAAAGTACTGCGCTACATTTGTTTTTATAACATTTTGAAAGCGGAATAAAATCTGTTTTCCACATAGATTACAGGGGTGACAATATTGAAAAGGTTAGGACCCGCTGGCTTAGAGGTACACAAGAACAAATGTCATATAAAATATAGCATAAAAAGATGATGAAAAATTTATTATTCATCAGTATTTTGTGGTTTCCAACAGTGGCAGACCTCGTAGGCGATGGCGAGACGAGCTGGACTCCTTCCGTAAGGATTGGCCCTGTCTAGCACTTGACAGGGAGAAGTGGAAGGAGAGTAGAGAGGCCTTAGACCAGTAGTGGGACACACCTGGCTGAAAATATTAATAATATCAGTGTTTTAGGTTATTTGTTTTTGTGTTTTGTTTGTTTGTCAAATGTTTTTATTAACATTTAGATGTTAACGCGTGCAAATCGGAAAAGGCCGATATTATATTAAATTATATTAGTAGATAATATTACTTTTACTAGTACTTTAGTAAGAACCACGCTGTAGCAGCCGAATGGGTCCATACGACGGATGAACCTTTTGTTTTTGTTGTTGATGCAGGGGAATACTCTAGGTGCCCGAGTGGCTCCTAGATACAGTGTCGGGCTATGCATTTGGGATGCAATATGGACTAAACCCCTGCTGGTTGCCTTCAGCCGCTATAGTTGGAAGAGCCCGGATCCGCAGGCAGCTATATCCATCCAGCGACATGCTGGTCTTGGCTAAAAGGCCAGACTTCTCCCTTGGGATTGTCCGGCTGCCTCTGAATACTACGACGTGGAACCGTACAATGGAGTCATGTTCCCGCCCTGGATCCTGGCCAAGTTTTCTAAAGGAGCACGCTACAAACGTCTGAATCGGGCCCGCCACTCGTTCCAATCCACGCCTCCATATGCTGAATCAGAGGAACGGTAGAAGAACCCCGAATCGAGCTGCTCTTAGTCTGGCCTCTACCCCCAAGCCTGTTCGGTATGGGTAGCCGTGTTCAGCATCTTCGGGGACGACGACCGATGAACCTCAGTTAAACAATATCGGCGTGAGTTTCGTGCGGTGTGTATGAATCGGGTGACCCATGTGGCAGGGTGAGGAAGGACGGTGATTCATCTGTATTACTTGGTTGGTCATGAAAATGGCTCCGACTCATTTAACCCCTTGTACTATAAAAAACTGGTAGAAAGACGTGTACGCAACGCGCCCTTACAGTTATCCAAAATTAATCTGGGAGTTGCGCCGTAGCAATAATGCCATAATACAAGGTTGATAACATAGAGAGACATTAAATGAAACCACATATTTAGTGTATCATTTTCAGGCTACCCAACAAAAATCTGATTATTCAGAGCAATAGTTTAGCCACAGGAGTTTAAAAAAAAATCTTACTTTGTACACACTGTATCGCCTGCTGTCCGCGAGGCCGGCTTACTGGGGTCATTGCTCCTTGCGAGGTTGCCGCTCGCTGTCGCCGTCAGTCCAAAGGATAATCTCGTAAACTTTTTTCTAATAGTTTTGGATTAACAGTAGGCACTTACTGTATACGTAGTTTCATTTAGTGACTCACGCTTTTATGAACGTTGTATACCTACTGTTGTTATAAAAACAATGCATTTTAAAACGTACCTAGTTGTGATAAAAGGCTTTGTGTCTATTTCACGTTTCTGTTCAAAATGTAATATGATATGTTACT
>LUGF01037261.1:239810-261410 GCA_001625245.1 Calycopis cecrops
CGCTTTGTTGTCCGTCTGTACGTCTGTCAAGACCTTTTTTTCTAAAACGCTTAAACGTCAAATACGGAGGTCGGTTACGTCTTGATGCCTTGAAAAAATCACACTTCTAAGTTAACGGAATAAAAAGTTATAGCCATTTATGCACAAATTTTGTATGAAAACGCACTTTTTCGAAAACCTATAGGGTACTTCCCGTTGAGCTAGAATTCTGAAATTTGGCAAGAAGTAAGACCTCACAGTATACATATAGGAATAAATCTAAAAATTGGTAGATAAAATTTATATCACTGAAAAAATCATTACCAACTTATGCATGTAGTTCGTTTCATACTAAATGTATGCAAGCACCCGCATATATAAGTTTGTCGCAAGGAAGTGTAATTTTCTCAACGTCTATTACTTTTGCTCATACCTCCCGTTCCTACGGAACCCTTTGGTGTGCGAGTCTGACTCGCACTTGGCCGGTTTTTTTAGCATTGTATTTATTTTTGATAATAACTACACTTGGATTTAATTGGTGTTTGAATGATTAACTTTGCAGTACGTTACTAGAAGTAAACCTAAAAAAGTGTTCTCCTTGATATGAACGTGTGCAAAATCAGTTTAGCATATTATCCGACGTTGTCGGAATCCCGTAATTAAGAGATACAGTTAAATATGAACCATACGATTTTTATTATAATCAGTCTATACGGACTCTACACAATCATTAATTACGTGAGACATTTTTTCAAACATCCCATATTGTGAGATCTAGCTTAATCTCACATGAGGACTGAAGTGGTGAAAAGTTGGTTGAAAATTGAATTGAAAAGTTCATGAAATATCATAGCATGTTATGATATGTTTTGGACTTGCCTCGATCGCTTGGGAAATGGCTACCTTTGATCTTGCTCATCCGTTGGCTTTTTGTTGGTCCCTCAGTAGTACCTAATAATACATGGCAAGACAGTGGTTTAGAACGTTATCGAGCGAAAGCGGTAGAACTGCCCCTAAAATATATATTTTCATAGGTTCCTAAAAGCAGTAGATGAAAGAAAAAACTTAATATACAATCAAAGTCGTTTATTTATTAACAAAAAATAAACTAAGCATGGGCGTACCCAGGTTCTGAGCCAGGGGAGGGCAAATCTGACTTTAAGTAGTACTTAATTATAGTACGCCCATGAAACAAGGGTATAAACAAAAAATAATTTATAAACACTTAAATATAAATATTTTTACAAGACTAGGCGCAGCATAGAAAGGATTTATGATGGCCATGTTACCGAGCTACGTATATATTATCTACTTTCGTCAATACATTTTCGATATTTCGGTAGGCCACAATCGGCCCATATAGGCAGAAATACTAAAAAATCCGTAGATTCATAATCACGTACGTCGCGCGTCGGTGTACCCTTGTCTCCCAAGACTAGGGTTGTCATCTCAAAAAACTGTCAACCAGGACAAGGCACGTAAGAACCCCGGATTTCGGAGCTTCCTACCCGGACGTTAGAAAATAGTATTTTTCATAAGATACTCGGAAGAATAAAATATAGTTTTAATGGTCACAAATCAATTATTATTTATTTTAATTCTATTTTAAACTAAAAGACGAACTTAAAAATTTACTTCCAGTAACCATAAACATTTCTTCCAAAACTTGAAATTTTTAATTTTAGTTTTTTGAATAAATTCAATCATTCAAAAATCAAATCAAAATCAGGACTACAAATAAAACCCCGCCCGGACGCTCCCCGGACGCCCTCTAAACTAGGACAAATCCGGGGAAACCCGGACGGATGGCAACCCTACCCAAGACCCATACCTTATTCACTTACGACAATTATTTTTTTACGAAATTTAACACTTGGTACTTATATTTAAATATTTAAAAATTATTTGTTAAGTTGTCTAGTCACTCAACGTGAAAATATTTACCTAAGGTAATATTATTTAATATAATATTTTCTATGATATTTGTAGCTAGAAATAAAACCGGTGAGAGGAATCTACCTAGAATTAAAAAAGCTCTTCTTACCAATACCCTTCTGCAATGCGCTAAGTCATGACGATGTCTATAGTAGGTGGGGCAGTATTCAATACACAGCTGCTCATTTGGCCCCTATCTCATGCAAAATGTTTTTAATAATATTTGATTCATTAGTTACACTATACTCTATTAGAAATATAAAATCCATATTATGAAATATGAATTTCAATTCAAAAAAATATTTTTTTATCAAAGTAGGAAATAAAATAAAATAACCTCTTCTAAACTAGTCTAAAATTTAATATCATATATTATGTAATCACTTAAAAAAATTAAATAAATGTCTACGCTTTTATTTACAAATGACCTTCAATCAGTGACCACAAAAAGTGATAATTATGTAGAATGTAGATGCGTTTAATATCACTTTGTCAAATTAAATTTTATAAAATTCTTTGCAAAATTCATAAATTGGACCATTCAAACTAGGCTAAATTTGGTATCTCAATAGAAACTTTTAAAAGTAATAGATGCTTATCATAGTACAGATTACAGAACGAAAAAATAAACATTTTTTATTATTCCGAAAAAAATACTACTAATTCACGCCATCTATGAAGTGCTTTACGAAACTATATTTGTTCCGACGCTCCCGTAGGGGAAACTTGACGCAGGCGCTGTGATCGGCGTATGTCCTTTGTTCGAAACAAGTCAACATTGTAGTTTTTGAGTTTAGATTTGGTCGTAATACTCGAATAAAACGTTATAATTTATGAAATGTGTGATCATTTTGGTATAATTATTGTAAATAACAATTTCTAAAGAAGTGGCTAGTGTTTTTTCTCAACTTAATCCGAAAAGCTTTCGTTGTGATACATGACCGAGCTTTAGGTGTTTAGTACGCATGAAACCTTTGAGTGACTTTTTTTTCGAACCTAATGTTAAGGATATGGGCCCCGACATGGTGAGTTTTGATGTTTTATATTGTAGTTTATTGAACTAGGGAGTTGTTTTAAGTCATGAAGTAATGAAAAATATGTTTTTTCAACGCAACAGGTCCGTTTTTGTTTTGTTTACTTGTCACCGGCGTCCGCCATTTCTACTTAACAATTATTTTGTTCACCGGTATAAGTTTGTATCTTAGATACATTTTGAATACTTAAAATACTTACACATCGTTGTTTCATGTTACATTATTAAGAATTTCATCATATATAATGTGGTTGGCGTTTTTATTATAATACTAATTCATCATTTGGTGTGTCAACAGAAATAATACAATGATTTATGTTTAAAATATTGGCATAACTACAATTGTATTTTTGTAATAAGGACCGTCTCCGAATTAAGACTAAGTAATATTTCGTTGTTAAACAAATTCTCATCATTATTGATCTAAAATGGTCAGAGTAAAAAAATATCTAAGTGTTATTATTAAAGTTATATAACCTTAAAATCATAAGTAACATAAATAATTTTGATTTTCTCTTCAAAGTATTTTATATATTTATTTGTTATCCATCATTCTTATTAGCTTAGTAATATCAATATTTTTCAAGTACATACATACCTAAAATTGTGGCTTTAGTTCACTAAAACATTGAAATTTTCTATAAGGTTATGGTTGTATCACAGAAGTCATATATAACATAAAATAAGGTAAAATTGGTTACGAGCACAAAACTCAAATCCCCGAGTACCATAATTTTGACTAACTGTTATGTGGTGTTTTGGTATTTTCTCTCACAGAATCTTATTAATATGTATTACACAACAATATCATGCCACTTTCATTGGATACACAAAAAATAAAAAAAAACAATGAAATTTTCTCTATAATAAAAAGACAGCCAGTCTCTCGTCTATTACCTATAAAACAATGATTAGGGAAGCCCATTTGTAAAGACAAGGGTTTGTGTGTGAGGTATTTTCCCTCTTAAAATCTTAATAATGTGTATTAGATACCATTATCGTGCCACTGTCATTGAATACATAAAAAAACAAAACATTAAATTTTCTCTATAATAAAATAAAGATAGTCTGTCTCTGGCCTATTATCTATAAAACAATAATTAGGTAAGCCGATTTGTAAATCTAAGGGTTTGTTAATTTTTTTTATACATGACATGTCTAAACATATATTTAATTACTATGGTAACCCTTGAACCTCAACTTGTGGTACTTTCGTACAACAAAATGTACTGGTTGTAGTAAATGTACTAAATGGTGAGTGGTGTAGACATGCGCGGCTTGCTACAATTAATAGAATTTTTATCAATTTTTAATGAATTCATTTGAAAAGGAATGCATATGCATGCATAAAATTATACATTTTACACATTTAATTTAATTTAGCAATTAGTTGTTTCAAATATAGAAGTATATATAGAAGTAGATAAATATTAATATAGATTTGGAAACTTTTCCTTGATAGCAACAGGGCATTTTCTGAAAACTTTTAAGTCTTAGCATTTTAAAACATGTTAGAACTTTCTTTATATACAATTTTCTTTATGTAAGTAATAAGTATATTCAACTTCATTATATTTAATTTTTATAAAAAAGTAAGTATGCTATTTTTATGTTATTGAGCCTACTCAAGGGATATAATTCAAACAATTGTGAAATTAGAGGAATGTTTTTATTTGTATGTTTGAAATTTTATTACCAGGCTAATTATATTGAAAAAAAAAAATGTTTTGATGACTAGAGTCACTTAACTTTATTGTTTTTAAGTCTTATTTATTTGTGCCATGTGCAAGTGAATATTTGTCATACTCATACTAAAGGTTTTAGTAAGATCATAAGCTGTACTAGAAGGGATTCTTATAATGATGGACATGAGGTTTAAGATAGTCTTGTTATAAGTTTAATAACAGTGGAGATTCCGCTATTGAGATTCTAAGACTCCTAATATTGTTATAAGATTTATCTAGTGATCATATTATAGTAGGTAAGGCTAAAAGTTCCGTTCACAATATTTTGAAATTTAAAAAGTGAAATAAAAACAGCAACTAATATAAATTTACATGACAATCAAAAACGTCAACCATGTTATGAGTTAACTGTTTACATAAAGTTTACACTTATAAAATAATATAAGATTATGCTTTGTATAGGGATTCATTAAGTATTGTGTGCCCCTTAGGAACTGCGGCTGTAAAATAATAAAGTGTAGACTTCAAATCATTGATAGAGCATTAAGAAAAACGTGAGTTCACTTAAATAACATTTAATTTGGTTGTAAGAGCTTGAAACTCATGGAATCACTGTTTATCCCGTAAAAGAATAGTGATATGGACACCTTGCTTATCCTTTTTCATGTTTATGTTTAACAAATGAGAAAGAAACCTATGTGTTTTTGCTGACATGATGAAAAGAAGCAAAGTAATAATATTGTTTTCATTTGAATAATTATTTAAAAACAGAATTTCATATTTTTACTGCATTATTACATTAATATAAAATAAAAAATTCTCAATTTAATTATGTTTTGCTCAAGTGTTTCATACATTAGTGTTGCTGAAATAATTTATTAAATTATGTAATGATTTTGATAACTATGCAGGTGAATACAATGTTTACTTTAGGTGACTTCTTTTTAATCCATGCAAGCATCAGTCAGGTGCAGTGTAACTGAAATGAGACTCTGAAATTTTGTCTTAATTTAGACAGGCTTAAATGTATATAAAACAAATACAGCAATGTTTTTGTTTATATCAAGAGTCCTTATTATTGTTATGTAATGTTTGGATTTCAGAGTTTTATTCAGAACCTATTGGCTGATAAAGCAACAAAGTAATAAAAGGTAGTAGTTATCTCTGTGTATTAGCGATTGTAAACTTTGGAATACAAGCTCAACAAATTTTTATTTCTTTATTCTTATTTTGAAATGCTTGAAAACTGCTTCTTATTTACTTGTATTTCAATAAAATTGATTTTCTTGTAGATTAAAATCAATCACATTGTTTCATAGTACTTAATTTGACACAATAAACCGAATGAATTCAATGTTAGATTTCATTCGTGTTATTTCATATGTAAACTAAATTTCTATGAATGGTTGCAAGAACTTAACAATAAACAATAACTGACTTTATCAATGTGTTGATGTTTAGTTTACTTGTCATAGTTAACATATTATGTTACACTACTAAGAATACTGTTTATTTAACTCTTCTTTCAATGACTATATTCCATTCTATGCTATGAACCAGTGGCATTACTATATCTTCTGAAGCCTGTGGCAATTTCATTCAATGGGGGCTCCTCTGTCCTCCAATAGAGAAGCTTAATCCAGGAATGTTTTCAATAACCAGCAATTAAGCTTCTGCTAACTTAATTCCTTGCCATTTTGTATTTCTACTCCATATCTTTTTAGATTAGTCATTTAGCATAAACACTATGATCACCATACTACAACACTGCAGATAATTTCGTATAGATTGACTAATAGAAGAAAAACTAGTTATTTGGCATAAAAAAGAAAAAAGAGGCCAAGTTAGCGGAATGTTTGTTGCTGGTGAAGTTGTGTGTGCACTGTTCTCTGAGCAGAGGAGTTTTGTGGCTCCGGGTTCCTGGCATCTTGCTGATTTGTCACTCTACAGTTACGCCACTGCCATGAGCTGTTCTTCCAGATGTTTGTTAAGATCGAATTGGCACAAAATTTTCAAAATTATCATTTATGAATACAAAATTAATTCAAAATGGGGTTATGTTTAATATAAACGTTTTGTAGCTTAATGTACAATGTTTCGTTGTTAATTTACTGAATCAGCTAAACATTTATGTCAAATTACATTTACGACTTATAAAAGTTCAGTTGATCAGTTAAAATAGTACTGTTTATGTGTTATATGTATAATTCTCTATATTTAGAAGCATCTGAATGTTGTGTCTGTTATAAAATTTGCATCTGCCTAAATTAATTTTTATAATAGCATTTTATTTATTTATCATTATTAATTTTTGTACATCATAATTTAGTTTTTAGCCTTTCTATTATGTTTAATATTGGCAATTTTTAGATTGCGCCTGCAGCAAAAAAGTTATGGGATAAGGGACCGGGAGCTGGCGGTGACAGCAAAGGTCCACAACATTTGCCTCCACTACAACTCAACCCGGAGCAGATGTGGCGCGATCCAACGTGGTCTGCTCAAGGTTAGACATTTATTACACTGTACTTTAAAGTGCATAGAATGCGACTAGCTGGAAAGACATCTTGACCTTCAACATGACACTAATAAAGTATTGTGTATGTATGCTGAATTGACATATGCTTAGTATGTATGTCACATTGTTGTGCAGCAGTAATTAACTACAAACAAATGTAGTCTATATCTGCTGTACTACACAAAGTACTGATGAAAAAGTTAATGTGAGTTATAAGGAACCGTCAAAAGTTTTAGAAAAAATAGAGATTAGTGTGAAGGTGTGAACACACCTGATAAATATTTTATTATTATAAATGTTTTTAATAGAGGTGTAATGAGCAGTGGTATAAAACAATGGCATTTTGGCAACTGCAGTTATGACAACACTCATTATTGGTACTTAAGAAGGCAAGTTTAGTTAAGTTTAGCTCACATTTATGTCTTTTTAATGTAATTTATTTTTTATTAGCATAGGGGGCAAACAAATAGTCGTAGCCTATTGATTTTTACCGACACCCATAAACATCCTTACATCACTCGGGAAAACGTAGACTGTTTTAGTACCGTCTGTGACCGGCAGATTTACTCGCGTGTAATCTATCCCTACAGATATTTTTTACTTTTTAAAGAATAAAGGAGACCTTTTAGTTGCGGCCATTTTATGGCTACAATAATGATATTAAGCCTTACAGGGTCCGGGACTGCAGCCTCCCTAAGCCCCCAATTGCACCCGGCGCTGCCTGTTGCTAAATATGAAATGTTTGTGTGTGAACAGTGGTAGAACACAATGTGGGCGTGCCGATGATGAGCACAAGGCGTGGTGTGGCGTTCCCTGGCGGCGACGGCAGCATCCTCTCCCCGCGCGACACGGCCGGCCTCGGAGTCAAGATGGTGGAGTACGTGCTGGGAGGCTCGCCTACAGGTACGATGTTACACTTAAACTAAATGATAGTGGAGGTTCGCCTAGAGGTACTATACAATATAAACAACTTTATCTCAACCAAGTTACACTTCCAACAAAAAAAAAACCAGGCCAAGTGCGAGTCGCACTAGCACACCGAGGGTTCCGTAGGAACGGGAGGTATGAGCAAAAGTAATAGACGTTGAGAAAATTACACTTCCCTGCGACAAGTTGACAAACTTATATATGCGGGTGCTTGCATACATTTAGTATGAAACGAACTACATGCATAAGTTGGTAATGATTTTTCCAGTGATATAAATTTTATTTACCAATTTTTAGATTTATTCCAATATGTATACTGTAAGGTCTTACTTCTATTCAACGGCTCAACGGGAAGTACTTTATAAATTTTCGAAAAAGTGCGTTTTCATACAAAATTTGTGCATAAATGGCTATAACTTTTTATTGCGTTAACTTAGAAGTGTGATTTTTTCAAGTCATCAAGACGTAACTGACCTCCGTATTTGACAAAAAGCTTAATCTCTTCACGCGTTTTAGAGAAAAAGGTCTTGACAGACGTACAGACAGACAGACAACAAAGCGATCCTATAAGGGTTCCGTTTTTTCTCTTTGAGATATGGAACCCTAAAAATATCTGGCGCCTACAGGTATTGTACCTGTTTAATACAAACAACTTCTACACAACCTGACTTACACTTAGAAGAAAAATGTACAGGAAGTCTTCAGTTACACTTATAACAAAAAATGATATAAATTACATACTAAAGTAAATAGATAAGGATTAAAATCAAGGTTTTGACAAAGTACATGTAAAAAATCTAAATTAAAATGTATGCACCTCAATGAAACGGAATTATAGTTTTAAAGGACAGCATTTAATGAAGTTTCAAGTACCTGATCCCCATTGGATAGTAGAGGATAAAAGATGATATTTACAAAACATTTCTAAGAGACACTTGTGTGGGTATTATGATAAAGATTATAACAATACAGATAATTTTCATAGTAAAACTTTTTTACTAATTCCTTTTACTTTAAGTCCTTGCATTACGGCCTCAGAGTAGGTATGTATCTTAGGCTAACCGGGGGGTGCGCCCATAACTCGCCTTAGCTGTTCCGTGTAACTTCTGGTACATTTGTGACGTGAATTTAAGACTTGACTTGACTTACGTGACTTTAGTTTCATATGTATTATGGTTTCACAAAAATAATTTTCGTCCGGATCTGGCACAGAGCAATAATGATAATGATCCGTGGACTTTACATACCACGTTAGCCCAGCTCCGTGCACACGTGTTACACCTACTTGTATTGACAATGGAAATATATATTTTTTTTTTATGTTTTATATTGTTAAATACATATATTACATAGATAAACATGTATGACCTGGGCGGGATTCGACCTTGCGACTCCTGGCGCAACATATGCTCTTACCCGGTCTATGTTTGTCTATGAATCGCCAATTTCTAGGCCACACTACCCGATTTGATTGTCAATTTAGTCGGATTAGACGTGAAATCGTATCGTGTGGAATGGGTTTTAGTGGGAGCTGTAGTATTAGAGATCGTTCAAGTGTTACGTAACGCAATTTAGGGGTGGGGTCTTGTAAAACGTTACTATAACCTCAAAGGTGCGAGAGGGGGCTACCTGGACAAAAGTATTACGTAACGATGTTTTATTTTTAATAAAAAAAAATCCCTCAAGTTGGCAACTTTTTCTTGCTTATTTTAAGTAAAATCATGCTGAGTTGTGTGTTACGTAACGTTTTGGGGGCGAGAGGGGGGCTGCTCAATAACGTTACTGCGGGTTATATGTGGAGGAGGGAGGTTGATCTCTGATGATCTGAAATCTTTTGCATTACGTACAGAATACTTGAACGGTCCGTAATGTGTGGTGGTGTGACAGAAGCGGGTGGTGGCGCGGGCGTGGGCGCGGAGAAGGTGGGCGGCGTGGCGGCGGGTCTGCGCGCGCTGGCGCTCGAGGAGCGCGACGAGAAGGCCGCCTCGCCCTTCGATAAGGAGCACGAGCTGCACGACCTGCCCAACGGACTGCACAACGGCGACGCCGACGACAAGGCCTTCAAGTGAGTATATGTTGATAGTGGAGTAAGGACCTGTTTATACTGAGCATTTTACGCGTGATTGGAATCGCGCGCGTGGACGCTCGCGCTTTGCTGAGGTGCTAGAGCTACATGCGCATCGAGGTGGGAGGAGAAAGGAGGGCAGCGCATCTGTATAGCCTCTATGCGGATGTCTATGGGCGTCGGTAGTCATGAAAATGGCTTGGACTGCTTGTTTGCCCCCCTACACCATAAAAAAAGCTGATAGTGGAGTAAGAGCCTGTTCAGACAGCGTTTACGAATCGCGCGTTTCTGAGATGTTAGAACTACATATATCCCGTCCAATTGCTGTTGTGTGTTCTATTACTCACGCGTAAAACGAGTGTAATGAGCGCGACTCTCAACTCGAAGGCGCGATCTGCCGCCTTGGCGACGAGATACACGATGCTGTTGCGTCCAGACGACGCACGTCCATGGCGAATTCACGTTTTTGGTTCGAAATGGTGCGGGATTGTTTCGATACCGAACTTTTTATTAACGCGCGTAAAACTCGACTCGCGCGTGAAGCGCTTTTAACTAATAACGGGATCTAAAACCGGGAGCAGTCTGCTTCACAATAATACCTGGATAATAAAAAACTGTCAAAAAATTTGCGGCTTCTACATCTTAACCCTAGAGAGATAATCTACGTCTTTGAGACGCACGGCCAACGCAAATATTGCTATCTCTTTTTTATTTCGCATCGTACCGCTCTGTCCTTCTAAGTTATCCCAGTGGCCGGGCAGACCTTACGCAAGACGGCTGTGTCTCCCTGGTAAGTACAATAATTACGTACATACAGGGATGGCGTACGTTCGAGAGACGTATGATTATCCTTTGTGTAATTTTTGAACCTCTTTCTCAGTAGTAATAGTTTGTTTTATTTATCGTTTTTTTTTTTATATTTTAGGTGATTTTGGTAGTCTATTGCAATGGCTGGACGCGGGTCCCTTTCTTTTAACCTAATTGAAAAAATATTGGAGAACAATGAAGATGAGAACCCTTCAGAGAGTGACAGTGAAGTGGAGGATGCCTTGAATCAAGATGACGTGCAGAGTGACACAGAAGACGAATTGGTTGATGAAGTTGCTGCTGAAGTAATAGACTCAACATCGCAGGAATTGCAGGTACCATCATCTCCGTCATGTTTACCAAACCAAGATTCGACTTCAAATTTGGATTCGCGCATTATTATTCCAACTCAACGTATACTGCGCGGGAAAAACAAACATTGCTGGTCTACAACTAAGGGTCAAAATCGAGGAAGAACTGCAAATATAAATATAGTACGGACATCGAGAGGGCCTACTCGCATGTGTAAAAATATATGTGAGCCTGCTTTATGCTTTCAATTATTTATAACTGACGAGATTATAAATGAAATAGTGCGATGGACCAATGCTGAAATATCTCGAAAACGTAAAGACAAAGAAGCTAAATCTCGACTCATTACTGAAAATCAGAATAAAACCTACTCATTTAGCGCCACATTTAGAGATACAGTTGATATTGAAATAAGAGCCTTGATTGGTATTTTGGTGCTATCCTCAGCAATGAAAGATAACCACCTATCGACTGAAGAACTCTTTGATAATACGTTTTCAGGAACGCGTTATGTCTCTGTAATGAGCCGTGAGAGATTCGATTTTTTGATTCGATGTTTACGAATGGATGACAAGACATTGCGTCCAGGGTTGAGAACAGAAGATCCATATATACCTGTGAGAAAAGTGTGGGATCTACTAATCAGCCAATGTAAAAATAATTATATTCCAGGACCGCACTTGACTATTGACGAACAACTGCTCGCATTTAGAGGACGCTGTCCTTTCAGAATGTATATTCCCAATAAGCCGAGTAAATATGGCATAAAAATACCAATGATTTGTGATAGTGGCACAAAATATATGCTAAATGCCATGCCCTATATCGGAAAGGCCACCAACACGAACGGTTTACCTCAAGGCGAGTACTATGTAAAAGAGCTGTCTAGGACTGTACATGGATCTTGTAGAAACGTGACGTGTGACAACTGGTTCACGTCTGTTCCATTGGCAAAGAGCTTACTTCAGGAACCCTACAAACTGACATTAGTAGGTACCATAAGATCCAATAAAAGAGAGATTCCGGAAGAACTAAAGAATACTCGTTCGCGACCAGTTGGATCTTCGATGTTCTGCTATGATGGGCCGTTAACTCTTGTGTCCTACAAACCCAAACCATCAAAAATGGTATATTTATTATCATCTTGCGACGAAACAGGTACGATCAATCAAAGGACAGGCAAACCTGAGATGATCATGTACTACAACCAGACAAAAGGTGGAGTTGACACTTTTGACCAAATGTGCTCGTCTATGTCATGTTCGAGAAAGACCAACAGGTGGCCTATGGCAGTTTTTTATGGTATGCTGAATATATCATTTGTGAATTCTTATGTCATATACTGTCATAATATGATAGCTAACAATGATAAGCCTCTAAGTCGCAGAAATTACATGAAAAAGCTGAGCACAGAACTTGTATCACCTTGGATGGAGAAAAGGTTAGAAGCTCCTACTCTTAAAAGACATGTCCGTGTAAATATCCAAGAGTTGCTACCAAAAACTAATACTTTAGATAATAATGAAGAACCTGTAATCAAAAAGAAGAGATATTGTGCGTATTGTCCGTCAAAAATAAGAAGGATGTCGAAAATGACATGTTATAAATGCAATAAAAGCATTTGTGGTGAACACAAAACTGATATATGTAAAGGCTGTATCTAAATGTGATTTAAACTTAAAACTTGTTGATTTTTAATATGAAGCTGTTAATTAGTCCTTATTCTATAATATTAAGTAAAAAAAAATGTGATTTTAAATTTAAGATTAACATAATTACTCAACAAAGGAAGACTTAACATTTTTTAGTTATTTTGTAAGAGGTTTACAAAATTTCTTTGTTTTTAAATTATATTCATTTTCTAATTGTAATTATGTTTTTATTTGTCGAAGAAAACCCTTAACTAATGATTCAATAACTTTTTAAAAGGTTATTTATGGAAACTTGTCCCATAGGCACTTATAAATGCGAAAACGTCTCAAAGACGTATGATTATCTTTACCGTAGGTCAAAATAAGATTATCTTTCTAGGGTTAAGGCAGTAACGAGGGTACGACATCAATGGCGATGTGACGAACCAGGTATGACTACCCGGCCACCCGGAGAAGTCACTTCTTACTGACACATTAGGTACCGATGTCACTAGTTTGTCAGGTTTGTCACATCGACGGACGGTATCAAGAAAGACATCACAGCCATTTATTGTCTTTCTTGCACTGTATGTACATTTAGTATAAAAAAGGAGTCCATCCTGAATAAACATTATATAATTTGTGCATATGCTGCAATAGAAACTGTACTTTTTACCATTTGTTTAAGGCGAAATGGGCTCCAAATTTGTCAATCCGTGCTCACGTATATCCAAAACGTACCCTTTAAAAACTATTGATTATCATATTTTTTTTAGCTGTGGTTAATGTTAACAAAATACGGCATAGTGCTTAGGTCGTCGAAACACGATTAAAGAATTTTGCCTCGATAGAAAAAAATCGTAAACTTTAGTGAAAAAACACAATTTTTGACGTTTCCATCAATTTTTAAATCCATACTATTCAATAACTATCAAAGTTATTTCCACAACTAAAATATGTATCTATTTCCAATAAGTACTGGAAGAACTTTTAGGAGTCACTTTTTTAAATAAGCGTATGGTTAATTTTATAAAATAATATTAATCTAGATATTGTCTCTATTTTCGAGCGCCGTCCACGCAAAATTAACTAGGCGGATCGCAATTGGGACCCATAGCGCCTTAATTAACTATTTGCATCATCATGCAACATCTATGTGGTCTTGATAGAAATATGTACTTCAATCATCTAACTTCACATCTCAATTATTCCTGCGCGCATCTTTTCAAAAAACCGTCCCAAAAATGATAACTTGGGAAGCTTTTACATTATGTAACCCGGTCAATCTGTGGCACCTGGCGTCAATGGCGTAATGTTGTCGTTCCGGTACTTTGTGCTAATCGTACTAAGACTTTACGTTAAAATATTAAGTTAAAAATAAAAATAAAGCGTTTATAGCAATGTACTTTCTTGTTGTAACAAGAATTTGTTACAAACGCCTTTATTTCTCAATAGAAATAAACGTGCAATATTATCAGAATACAACTTTCATAAAGTTTTACTACTTTATATCGGCCAATTTTTCCAGTGAAGTATTTGTAAAGTACATATTTAAATGGTCAGAAATCGCACGCCTTTTGTAATATTAATTCGTAAAAACATTGAGTCCGATTCCGAGAACGCTGAAATGCGTACACGATTACTCATATCTTTGAAATGGTTAAAACTATGAATATATTATTCATTATCGTAAGATTGCTAGAATCTTGCAAAGCCATTGTTGACTACACTTTTATAGAAAAATGCAATAGCTTATTTTGAGTAGGCTAGGAGATCTTCAACATCCTTTGCAGAAGCTGTCATTTCCAAAAAAGAAGGGGCTGAAAGAGAGCGCGAAGCAATCTCACAGCTACTCATCCGGCAGCAGCGTCTTGGAAGGAGAAGACGGGCCTACGGCCGCGATCTACCTCCCTGACAATAATAATATAACGCTAGAACCGGGTCGTGGTCTATCGTTTATATACATAGTGTAGTGGCTAACTATCTGCTGAGTCGAGGTTATGCCGCTTTGAAGGTAGCTCCTAAAAGGAAGCATCGCTGCATCCGAGGTGGTGGAGGATTGGTGGTAGCCCCCACTGTACCCCATCTACTCGGTAATGGCGTGAAGATGATTGTCATGTGGTTTTTAGCGGGTGAGAGTCCCGCATAACCGTCCAGATAAATCCGGTGGCTGGGCGATATGCATAATGCATTTTCCACATATAAATAAAATAAAAGATCTTCAACATTCGGCCTAATCATTTCTAGAAGATGTCTTGCACGTAGTTTTGTAATATTATTGGATAACACTCATATGATTGTACAACATTGCCCTTGGAACATTCCGTCTTGAATCTGTATATTGCCTTTGAATACAGGAAATAAATAAATACAAGTATATTTCGTCGAAACAGACTAAATTAGGCTGTTCTAATCCGGCCTGAAGCAATCACTTTAGGAAGATACTTATCTTTCATTGGCTAATATTTAATATAGAAAATTTATTTAATGTGCATGAGTCATATACCTATATTGATTCAAACTGGAACAGTACAAATCATTGATAAATTTATAATGATGTAAATAAATGTCGCATATGAATGTCTTTGTAATGAATAAGTGTATCTGCTCCTCTAGACTTGCGTTCTAATTAAACCTTCAGAAACTCCATCCCATCAAGAGTTTCTTAAATAACTTCTTCGTGGAAATAAATATACCTGTTTCTTAAAGGTTTGGGATATATGTACGTACGATATCGGTAGGTCGTGTCCTGTATAATAGTCTAGTAGTTGATGATAAATATGTACTGTATACAAAAAGGTGGCCGAAATGATTTCTTTGATAAGTTTTCCGTGCAGAAGCGCAGAACGTGCAAAGCGCGCGGAGGTCGCGACGTATTGCTCGCTCGCGGCAGTCGGCTGAGCGAGCGGCCATTAACCGCGGCCGGCCCATGGCCTCTGTCAATGCCACCTTCCCCCCTCCCCTCTGCCGCCTACAGCGCGCCTCGCTTATCGAGGAACTCTTATAAAATTTGTGATTCATTACGCTCACTATTTCCGCGAGTCGCTATTGCTCTCCGATTAGACTAAAGGTTACTGTCGCACGGTGCCGAAATGTCGTCCGCACATGCGCTCGTTCTCTGAGATGAATCGATGACGATGACGTGAGGGATTTTCAAGCGACCGATTAATTTGAATAGATTATTATCGATTCAAAATAAAGAAATATGAAGCAAAATAAATAAATAAAAATTATTACGTTTACTCCATTGTAAAGGTTTACTCCATTGCACAAAATTGACCAAATGAATATAGGAAACAGAATATGAGCAAATACGGAAATAACATGTATTTACATTCGGTAAAACTTTAAATTTATTTTTTATTTTGTACTCTTGGTATTTTTAAATATTTTGATTTCAATACAAAAAAATTGACTTTTCACTAAATATTTACTGTTTAAAATTATTGAAAGCTTTACATTCTTTAGGTCTGTTGTTTCCTGAACTTATAAGTCAAATATTAACAATTTATGTTTGAACTAGAACGTGTAATATGATTATGAACCCTAACCCTTGACAATATGTATCGAAATGAAGCTTAACGACACCCTGCTCATTTTTATTATTCTCCAGAGTAGTATGTTTATTATGAATTCCACTCACCACTTAAACAACAAATTGTGTGAGCTTTCACACATCACTAGTCGAATAGATGGTATCTACCTGTAGATTTTAAACTTTCGAAAGTATGTTATTGCACAAGGGACATAGCGCAATGATTTCAGAGTATATTGCATATAATATTCATTTAATTCATTCATAGAAAAATTTTCGTCATGTATAATTTTCATCTATTGATTCTCAGTTCAAAACTATTTTATCATATACAATTGACTTTAATCCAATTAGGCCAAAACAATACATTTGACAAAAAATAAATTTAAGCCAATATTTATATATTAAGAAAGCTAAAGTTAATTTGCGGTTGCAAAAAAATACAATAATATTCTTTTTGCAAACTTAAAACAATTACTTGACATGTACTAAGTAGACATAGTGAACATCGGACTAGCAAAAATGGTTTAAAAACAAAAATATTTTGATTGAAAGTAGGATAAAATAAAAAAGGCGACCCATTTACATAACCTCCACGCTGATGTCTATGGACGTCGGTGGTCATAAGAGTGGCTCAGACTGCTCGTTTGCACCCCTTATACTTAAAAAAAATGTTTTACACAATCTCTCCGAGTGTTATCCTAAGCCCTGACGTCTGATTATAAAGTGATAGCCCTGATGATATGACATGTGATGTATGTGTTTGCAGCCGCACGCCGGGGTCGCGGCAGCCGTCGCCAGCGGAGGAGGAAGGTGCGCACGGGCTGGGCGCGGTGCGCAACGGCGACGCGGCCGCCTTCCTGCTGCCGCCACACGCGCTGCACACTCCGCTGCACCACCTGCCGCACCTGCCGCACGCGCACACACACCAGCACCCGCAGGTACATATACAACGTTGACGCGGCTGCCTTTCTGCCGCCGCCGCACGCGTTGCACACGCCGCTGCATCACCTGCCGCACACACGCACCAGCAGGTAAATATACAACGGCGACGCAGCTGCTATCCTGATGCCGCCGCACGCGCTGCACACGCCGCTGCAACATCTTCCGCACGCGCACACGCACCAGCACCCACAGGTACATATAAACGCGCACACACCCCAGCACACACACACACGCTCACACACCCCAGCATTCACTCACGCTCCAGCTCTCCTCCACACTAGCATAGGTGTGCCAAACCCGTTGATCGATACACACGCACCAGCACACGCAGGCACATATACAGGCGCACACGCACTAACACCCGTAGGTACATATATAATATTATACAGGTGCACACGCACTAGCACCCGCAGGTACATATACAGATGCATACGCTCCAGCATTCACAGGTGCAGCAGATATATACACATACAATCGCTCACTCGCCGGCACCCGCAGGGACATACACTCACGCACACAACAGTATCCATAGATACAACACTTATCATTGTAGCATGTTAAACGTACCTACTGCTGAGGTAGCAATTTACAGGTGGGTATACAGTCCACGCACGTACAGCGAGTCGCTGCGGTTTTTGCAATTATATTACCCGCACTACTCGGAGGGGTACAATATCACTGTGCTCCCGTGTGAACACAGCCTACGTACTCACACGCATACCCTATCAACACAACAGTGACATTGTCACACAAATGCCTTGCTTTATTGAGAAAAAATGCATATGAAAGTAAGCCTAATATTTAACAACGGCCATACCTACACCTTTGCAAAACCAGAGATTATGCCACTAATATCTGTATAAATATATAAAATTTAGGATACTACTAGGCAGAGACAGTATAATGATACTGACGCGAATTCTCGCTTCATAGTTATTAAAATATATGTAATGTAAACAATAAACTGTCAGATATATTTTAGTTCTTCCGCCGATAAAGAGAGACGATGATGATTGTTTAAGTGGCGTCAAAGACGAACTAGTGTTTCATGGTGTCCAGTTATACAAACATGAATGTATTGCTATGAATATAAGTTAGTCTCAAAATATATATCTTTTAATTTCGAATTTATTATCTCTTTCAGCATCATCCAGGCATGTTGGGAGTTGCGCCGATACAAGGACTGCCTCATCCACAACATCCGCAAATCCATCCTGGTAAGTTATTAACTACACAATACTAATATTTAAATGCAAACTAAAGTTGAGACCGTGGCCGGATAGTTCGTTTCGATCGATCGTTGGGACAGATAAAGTTAATAAAATATAAACAGCATTGATGTGAAGTGTATTTAAAATAATAAAAAATGTGGTGATTATTTATACATAATGGTCTCTTAATAAATATATTTTTAGTAGTATTTGGAGTGTATTATCTTGATTTTCTAAGACTTGTTTTGTAGGCCAATATTAGCGCAAGTATTTCAATATTTATTTACAAATATTTTTGTCCACAGGTATGACTTTGAACGACTCAATGAATCAGCATATTGATCTCGTGTTGCAAATGGAACAGCATCCGCAGTTTGACAACAATTCTTTTGCCAGCACTCAACAGGTTAGTTTTGAAGGTATTGTTTCAAACGCGGGAATGAATGATAGGTGTCAATAATATTTACGTAATAAAATAGGAAAATCGTATATGATTCTGTAAAAGATAGTGCCATGGCTTTGTGTAGCGATCTTGGGCTGGCACAGATGGAGATGCAACTATTGTTCTCATAACAGTTTTGCAAGTGTTTGGGTGGCTTTAGGTCGAAGCGAATACAGATGCATATTCGCTTTAACCTCTAGTTTTTGGCCGTTTATAGGCGTAGGTTTTTATTTATGAAGTACTTGCTGCGCTCCGCGGTTCCACCCGCCTAAATCCCACAGGAACATTTTTTCAGGATAAAACTATCCTATATGTTAATCCAAGATACTCTCTATGTGTGTGCCAAATTTCATGAAAATCGGTTTAGCAGTGTTTGAGTGAAGGAGTAATAAACAAACATACAAACTTTCCCATTTATAATATTAGTAGGATGTATGTATTACTTATTTGCCCTTTATGCTCTACACTAATATAATTTAAGATAAATGCTGCTTCACAGCCAAATTGGTTCGGCACAAGGCTATGTTTAGTACTGTGGATATGGTTAGCCATAGATTGCAAAGAGGGATCAATGTGACAGGACAACCATGACTTGTGAAAGCTCCTATAGCTTGTCACCGTGAGGAGAGGGCTGCAGATCTTAAGAATCATCTGTCAACTCCAGAGTGTTGCCAGTGTTCTCCTTCTAATGTATTATGAATAATAAGCAAAAGACTTTAGAGGAGGTAGTCATTAGAGGGCTCAGACAGTATCGGTTCTTTGCATTCTTATGTTATAAGAAATTATTTTTTTTGTATTCCGTATGTCAAATACACAGTTTTTGGCAAGAAATAATGACATTGCTGCATTGCAGCCGAACGGGTTGCTCGACTGGGAGCTACCTCTCGCTCACATGGTACGGCCATAACGTGTTGATTTTACTGCCGCAATTAAGTGAGTAAAGTGGACCATTGGTAAGGGACATGGTGAAGGAAGACAACTCATTGCATAACTGTGTGGATGTTAATAAGTGACTATAAACCACTTAATGAAAATAAGACTTCAAATATGAACATTAGAAATACGGATAGAGGGCATTTGACTCATTTTGAAGTTTAGCATTGTATAATTTCTAAAGTGTATATTCATGTATTTTATCCTCTCGTGACTTTTATTGAAATAGACTAATTATTTGTATTGTAATGAGTTTATTACGATTCTGTCATCTTAAATAGGATAAACATAGTGTAACCTACAAAGACGGCAAGGGGTCTTTTGACCCATGCGGCATTTATTGTAATTAAATATCTAATTGTAGGTACATCAGAATATTTATATACCGCCGTCGTTGTTACTTGTCATACTTGAAGACTTACATTAACTTTTTTATAGTAAAAGGGGGGCAAACAAGCAGTTAGTTTTTTTTTTCTTATGCAGTGGTATACATTTACGTCTGATATTTAATACCTAGGAGTCCAGGTGGCCCCTAGATCTATGTCAGACACTTAGTGTAATACCGGCTAAACCTGGCCGGCCTGCAGGTGCCTTCAGGCGCTAGAATGGGAGGATTCCGGATCTGCAAGTAACATGATCCCTCCAGCGACAGGCTGACCTCGAAAAGGCCAGCCGGTCGCTTCTCCTCCTTGGCGGCTGTCCGGGTGCCTTTGAACAGTCCCTATTATGATGTGGAATCGTGCCTTGGGGTCAGGTACCCATCCCGATCCCTGGCCCCAGTACTCCAAAGGTTGAAATCGGACCTGCCACTCGTTTCACTCCACGCCGCCCTCTGCTGATTCAGAGGGACGGGTGAAGGACCTCGATTCAATCTGCTCTTAGTGTGGTTTCTCCATCCAAGCATGTCCAATTTGCGTAGCTCTGTCCGGCATACAAATCACAGAGACATGCAAGTCCCCCCCCCCCCACTACCACGACAAGGTGGCAGCATCTTCGGGGAGGATGGCAGAAGAATACTCTATTACCCAAATACAACTAAGACAGCCTTCAGTCAAAGGTATAAGGAAAAGACGTCACTATTGATGTAAGAACAAGTCAAATAAATGATGTGATGTGATGGCTGCAAAAAACTACTATGTGGACATTGCAATCAATCAAAGATTTATATATTTTGTCAAAATTATTGAAATAGTTAAATGAATCTGGGTGTTAAAAAACTATATTGATTACATATATACTATATTGATACATGAACATTAATTGTGTTTCACTTTTTTTTACATCATAATATCTTTTATATTTTGGGTCAAATTACCCCTGGCCTTCTTTCTAGGTAAGTCACATTCCCGTCTTTCTAGTGTTAAGGAGATTTTTGTCCGCGGACTTTTGCAACTGTATCAAGTAACTCAATCGTGGGATTAAAGTACGCGGTAATTTGCATACATTTTTATCCTCGGACAAAAAAGTCCGCGGACAAAAGTCCCTCGTCTGCGCAGGCTTTTAAAGAAAGGTATTTGTATGTGTTATTACGTTCATCGTACAGACATACCGGTCGCGAAAACTTTGTGATTTCATGTCGTTGATGATAACAATTTCGCAGTACGCCGGCGGTGTGGGCGGCGTAGGTGGCGTGGGCGGGGTGGGC
>LUGF01037261.1:266415-280080 GCA_001625245.1 Calycopis cecrops
TGTGGGTGGCGCAAGCGCGGGCGGCGCGGGGCTCGTCAACGGCGCCTCCGTCGTGCAGGCCGCTCCCGACCAGCAGCACCATCAGCCCTTCGACGTGCAGGTTAGTGACTTATGGTATTTCAGTATTATGGTGCGTACAGACTGATAAAACGTAACATGCAATTAGCGCCGGATCAGTGGCATAACTATATCGTTCGAGGCCCGTGGTAAATTCATCGAATTTTTTTCAATTTCAAAAATTCGATGAATTTACAAAATTTTTCAAAATAAAAAAATTGTCTAATACCCTATTTGTCAATTGTCGAAAGTCCCTAGGAATCGTCGTTAGCATCACTCGCCACCACACCATAATATTAAACTGCACCTTATAATAAGCTTTGCGGTGTGTTTATATCAGTACCATGCCACACGATGCGGTGCGGCGCCGCACCGCAGGTCATCTCGCCGGACTACCGACCACACGGTGAGTGCGGCGCCGCAACGTTTTGCGGCACCGTAGCAGCGACGGAGCTTCAGCACGGCATTCTGACGACAGTCTGTATTAAAAAATGGATCGGGAAAGACGTGTGTTGCTGCTATTATTACTTCGCCACCGACGCAACCGACGACGACGTACGACGCCGCAATACAAACACCCCTCCCCGCCTCGTCTCGATTCCGACGCGCGTGCGGTGCAGCGCCGGAGCGCACCGGACGGCGCCGTGTGCCATACCATACATTTTTATAAGTAGGAAACCGGAGCGGCACCGGTCAGGCGCCGCACCGCCGCCGCACCGCATCGTGTGGCATGGCTCTTATAAGCACAAAATTTACTACCAAATTTTGTGCTTTTTACGTCAACCTTGTCCTGTTCCATACATAATAATTCTGGACGTCAATAATTGCATACTATTTTATATACTTTCCGACAGTCTTATACACTACTTATTAGTAGTCAATACTATACAACAAGATTCAACATAAGCAAGCTGTATTTGTTAATCTTTCAGTTTTTGAAAATTGGTTCACAAATGTAAGTTCGATGAATATCTAATAATATTAAACCTCGATGGCTCTGGTCTAATGATGAAGATAGAAGATAAGCATGGGTGTTCTGTAGGAAAATATCGCATCCCCATACCATATAGAGTAGGCAATTTGATTTTTCTCGTCAAATACATTATGACTAGATGACATCCAAGATCGTCGGGCGATAGGTCTGGAGGTGGCCATGGGGGCTCTAATAAAATCATCATGGTTATGCAATCGCATCTCGTTTGGTTTGTGTTAGACCGTGGCCTTTTAGGAAGAAGTAGTGCCACACTACGTGCTTGCATGCATGCAGCCGAATTGGGCCGGCACGACCGGGGAGGTACCTCTCGTTTACACGAGACCGGCGTAAAGTGACAGCTGTGCTGTCGCGTTTCGTGCGGTGTGTAAGTACCCGGTGGCCCATGGAGGTGGGAAGAGAAAGGAGGGCGCATCTGTATAGCCTCTAAGCGGATGTCTATGGGCGCCAGTGGTCATGAAAATGGCTCCGACTGCTCGTTTGCCCCCTATACCATAAAAGAAAAGAAAGAAAGCCCAAATTTTGTATTTTTTCAAAAATTATACAGCATTGTGATTTCTATACTTTATTCCTACAACTTGTAAAGTTGTATTCGTTAGATAGTCGTCTTGACGTTCATTGGAACTTCGGCAGGCGATAAAAATGAGGAGGTTTTATAATATGAATGAGATATAGAATAATGAATATATATATATATATATATATATACACACGACGTATGGTTTTGTTACGTTAACTATATATGATTACAGTAACAGACCATGTAAGGGCCTGCATGCTCGTCTCTTGAACGCTAAACTATCTAGGGACTTGTGCGTAGTTTCTCGAACTTTCTTTTGCGTGTTTTAATTACGTTATTACTATGACTAACTATAATTAGTAGTCATTCTTTATTTGTGTCTTGATTTTATCGACCATCTTTTTATTCGGTACTCTTGTATACGTCAAAAATTGCTCAAATTGGTTACGTAATTAAATGTATCAGCTACTGTAAGAATACACAAAATGACCAGATCTACATCTGATAGTTTTATGGATTAAATCCGTGACATTTCCAATTCTTGCAGTCGTTATGCTTTTCACTATATATTATTTTCTAATTCACGATTAACCATAATGCCTCTCCCATAATAATTTGTGATAAGATAATATGTTGTCGGACATACGAAACAATACTTTGTAATGTTTGGACGTCCAATAGTACCTCATTAGGTTTATGACATGATGCGGCGACCGCGATTCGGGATTCAGGACACTGTTGATTTTATAATTGATTTTTATAAATAGTAATAAATATAACAGTCGAAGGAGTTTTCGTGACTACCGATATACACAAAGATCCATATAGGTTAAACAGATGCGGGCTCTCCTTCCTCCTCCCTCTTTCATGGGCCACCGGACACTTACACACCGCACGAAACGCGACAGCACAGCTGCCACTTTATGCCGGTATTGTGCAAGCCAGAGGTCTCTTCCTGGTGTGCCGGCCTAACTCGCCTGCAATTCATCGTGTCACCTTTTTCTAATATAATTAAGTATTGAAATAAACAAGCTATAAAATATATCTAGAATGTAAAGCAGATAATTATAGTCCACACTCTGCCCTTATCGACAACTCAGAACATTTTTGGTTAAATCACACCGTATTTGCTTGAATTGTATATTGATCGTTGTCAAATAGAGCTGTGTTGTCAACGAGTTAGTGCGTACTTAGTATACTGGCAAATACGCACTGTGTAATCTTATAAACATAAGTTTCTTGCAATAAAATAACTTTAATGGCTTTTATTGCGATTTATTTAATTATTTTACAAGCCCGTCGTTTCCAAAGCTGTACAGCTTCTTGATAGTCCGAGCCCGCAATTGAACATCAATATATTTTTTTTACAGAAATTATGTACCTATTATGAAAACAGTTATATAAATAGACAAAATAATAAGTGTATATTGTGAATTCAATTTCTATAATACAAGTCTAATCTACTTGCATATCTATAAAGTCAAATTCTTTGTTTCTTAACTTAGATGCAAATATAATTTCGAAGTTGCAACAAATTTCATTTCCATCCAAGATACCACTACTATTTCAAAAGTATTTTTTATTTACGTATTAAAACTTAAACAAATATTGTAGTTTTTAACAGCTCTATTAAGTGCAAATCTTCATACTGAATCTACAATAATTATGTAAAAAATGAAATTTGCAAGTTTTAAGAGCGTAACAAATTTCTTTTGTTATACGAACAACATTTCGTATTTTATGCATTGTAACATAGCCGTGAAAAGTGCAGTGAAAGTTACAGATTTTGGGGTGAACGAGTAATAACCTACTTTCTTTGTTAATTGGATCGTTATTGCTGTGTATAATTTTAATTTACGTAACAGCTGGCAGATGAGTGGAATCGTAACGGTATATACGATGCGATACGGTTTGTCTTCATCGAAGCAAACTCACTTGTATCAAAGCCGGATGCACCTGCGATTATTCTCGTGCAGCAGGCGTAGTTTCTTATCAAGGGAGCAATTTGTCTCTTTTTCGTACGCTTCCCTATAAAATAAGATACCATTTTGTACAATTGGTACTGTACATCCACTATGGATCCACAAATCGACCACAAATACAGAGGCTCGAGCTACCTTAGGGCACTCATACAGATGAAGCTGCACTGGGCCTTCAGCCTGTTAGCGTAGAGTATATCTAAAAAAAAAAAAGATCCACAAATATTTTAGAGACTGTCACAATTTGCTGCTCACTTAAAGCGTATTAAGTACCGAAATAAATTATTTGTCTTCCGGGCCACAACTCACAAGTGTAATTAAAAAACCGGCTCAATGCGAATTGGACTTGCGCATCGAGAACTCCGTTACTAACTTCAGGTACGGGCATGACAACTATAGTTGACATACTTAAATCATTTTGAATGAAATTAACTATATTTACTAACTGGCTGCGCCCCGCGGCTTCACCCGCATATTAAGATTCACAGAGCCTCCCCCGTAGGTGATAGCGTGATAATATGTAGCCTTAATTATGTTGACCCGACCTGTTAGTAATATTCATGCAAAATTTGAAGTAAATCCATGTTGTACTTTGACCTCCTAATGAGGGAAAAGTACAACGATTACGACTTCGATTTCTTACTTACTTACCTACGATTCAACAACGATTAACTGTGTCCAAGCATTAACCTAGTGTTAAACTGACATCTTTCAAATTCCATACTGTTTAAGTAATCTTAAGTAATCATTTATTTTCATAAAACATTATTTGTGCTGTTATAGGAAATATAAATGTAGCAAAATGTTTGTCACAGTCAAAAGTCAAGGACTATGTAGTGCTACGCTGCATGCATGCATGCAGCCGAATTGGGTCGGCTCGATCGGGGAGGTACCTCTCGCTTACACGAGACCTTTGTCACGTTTCGTGCGATGTGTAAGTAGCCGGCCCAGGAGGTTGGAGGATGAAGTAGGACAACGTGTGTTTATTAAATACTAGTTGGTCCCTGCGACTTCGTTCGCATAGCGTAGTAATATAATAAAAGTAATTTGTTATTGTTTGCTTGCAGTATGCCGAAATTCCGATTTAACGTAGGAGTGAGCGATTTTACCGCAGTAAAATGTGTTTTCGATATTGACTAGGCTTAGTATATACACCACAAGTTTCATTCGAAGATTCAGAGATTAGCCCTTACAAATAGACAAACAGACAAACAAAAAATTAAAAAAAGCATTAAACAATGTTCTAATACTATTTTAACATCGTCCCCAATTAATTTTTCGTAAATATATTGAATGTACATACAAGGATTTTACTGTTTTATAATAATATGTATAGATGAAATTTTACAGATGTCAGTTTAATATTAGGTTAATGCTTGGATCTGGTGTAGTCGCGGTTGTATGTTATCGCGTTCCCGTGGCTACTCCTATAAGGCGGATGAGAAGGAACACCGCTGGGGTTTAGTGGGTAGGGGGAGCTGTGTTTAAACTTTCGAGTCCCACATATCCTCCAGGCTTTCCCCGACCTGGAGGAATGCCTAACGGCCCGGCCACAGACACAGCGGTGCGAATTGCGGCGCGATGAGCGGATCGTCTGTCTCTCTCTCACTCGCGCGTCGAGTATCGAGTGAGAGAGAGACAGACGATCCGCTCACCGCGCCGCAATTCCTGTGTCTGTGGCCGGGCCGTAAGAGTATTCCCCTGCGACAAAAAAAAATGCTTGGATAAAATTAATTTATGTTTATTAATAAGTAGGTATGAGTTTATCCGGAACATACATTCAGACAAACAGACAAAAATTCTAAAAACTATATTTTTGGCTTCGATATCGATTGTCGATAACGCCCCAAGTATTATTTAAAAAAATATTCAATGTACAGTTTTGACTTTCCTACGATTTATTATGTTCTATACATATAACAAAAGCGTAAATTATTATTATAAATATTTCGGATTTATTATAAAGTAATAAATGATAAAGGGGCATACTGAAAGTTCTAACTACTTGATAAATTTTATGATTCTAGCTCAAATAAAAGTATAGGTTTTAGCAAGTAGTAGTTTTATATAGTATCTGTTCTATACATTGACTTAAAATACTTTTTTTTTTGTGCTGAAATTGATTTTTATTGACCATTCCTTACGTCCCTGAAAAAATAGAAAAGTTTGCATCTCAATTTTAGCTATATATGATAGTCAAGATAGACGAATTATCATGCAATAGTAGTTAGTCACAAAGCTGTAACATACGACGGGGACTCGAAAAAGAAACGGGAATTTCGTCATAACTTCTTTATTTTTCAATATTTTTACACCAAATTTTAATAACTGTCAAAGTATTCGCCATCGACTACAACGCACTCCAAACGATTATTCCATTGTCCAAAACAGTTTTTAAATTTAATTATCGGCATGTCCTTTAAGCCTTCCGGCTATTTTTGTTTCACCTCCCCCACAGTGACATAAGGCTTTCCTTTAACGTTCCTTTGGAGTCTGGGGAACAAAAAGAAGTTACAGGTGCCATAGTCACCTTCGAAAAAAATTCAGGGTCCTCTTCGAGCTGATTTTTAAGCTCGAAACATGCTTGAAGTCGACGCTCTTTGCTCGTCTATGAGAAGGCGCGGGACGAATTTGACTGGAACCCTTCTCATGTGCTAATCTTACGATAAAATTCTATGAATTGAACATTATGATATTCCCGACATCTCACAGAGTCGATCGAATGTTTCGGCGATGGTCTTCACAACCAAGGGCCGTCGATTTTGTTGACGTTTTTATTACTTCTTGACGTTGAGGGGCGTCCTGAACCAAGTTGGTCTTCAATAGACATTTCTTAATTTTTAAAACGTTGAAACCAATTGCAAACTCTTGTTTTCTGTAAGGCAGCCTCCCCATAAGCAGTTTTGAGAATTACAATAGTTTCCGCGGCCGATTTCTCCAACAGGAATCACAGCCGTGCGTTTTTCTCGACAATCTTCCGCTACGTTTTCACAGAAATGTAAAAAGTTCTTTTACTAAAAAAAATCTCACAGGTGAGCCGATGCACTCCAGTGACACAACTTCGCACACTGGCTCAGATGGAGTGACACTAACGGACATGTGGTCAAACAATAGGTTCCGTCACTCTCCCTAACCCACCACAGGGTAATTCCCGAAACCTTTGGGTCCCTAAATATTGTACTTTGCTGCAATTTTGTTACACTACTTCTGTATATATTATGTTACAGTTATAATATTGATAAAAATTAAAAGGCTTTACATTCAGTGGTACTTATCTTACAAACAAATGTAACACAGCAACAAAAAAACTTATGTAAAATTTGTGTTCTTGTTCTTCAAATTATAAATTCAAAATTGTATTCTTCTGGGTGAGACATGATTTTATTCGGGTTTTATAAATACCGATCATGTTCTCTGACATCGTTTTACTTCGTACGTTGCACCAAGTAGGTGGCGTTACCGTTATTATGAAACCGGTGCTCTAGTGAATATCTCCGGCGTTCTCACGGGCGTATGTCAACAAGGAAGCAATAAAAACTACACCCTAACTGCACACCATTACCCGTCATAACGGCACACTCGGCACAATCTGCGCGGATCGCGGAAAGATGTACACGCGACACAATGATGTACCAATAGCGTCTTGGAGATAACTGCTCGATCGGTTTCGGGTATCTCGAGCTTTGAGCGTCTAACAATTCACAATAAGTGATTTAAACATATCATGTTGGCCTAGAAATATTATGATACAAAATATTTTATCTAAACTTTTCGTCCTCCATTCCATCGTAGATATTCTTTTGAACTGAGGGAATGTTTCACACCATTCACAAGAACGTAACGTAGACCTTCGATTTAAGGCAAATTGTGGAGTTTTTTTTTTATCAAATGGTCTTCGGTGACGGGCAAAGGAACGATATTGGGAACAAGCCTATCTTTACAATAGACAGTAATGGTTTCTGTAGTGTTTAAAGCTATTGTAGATGATGGAGATCATTTTTACAGGTTTTCTCAAAATACTAAGTTGGAAACATCTTAAAGCATTTTGACGATATAAACTTTTTCGCCTGGTACGTGTCGTGTGTGTACGTGTAATGGCCTATCCATTACGAGTGCCGGTTCAAATTGCATGCTAATATAGATTGGCTTTTGGCATTCATCAACAGATTTGCGCTGTTATTCTTGAAATGGTGTTATAAAATGCGATGCGATAAAATGAAATCAAAACTGTAGAAAAAGAGGTCATTGAAATAAACAGGAAAAAATACCCACTTAAAAGAATATACAAAAATTCGGCAAATTAGATTCTGATGTGATGACCACTTCTAGGAGGCAAGTTTCGTTCGAGCAGTCTGAGCATATATGCAAAAGTGGAAAGGTGGAAAGGAGGGCATCCTTGACGTACTTTGCCATTGCTATAGAACTTAATATGACGTAGCTTGACTACCTAACAGTGAAGCTACACAATACCTTTCCCCACATGGTAATCCGAGCCCTAGAACCCAGTTTAACTCGTTATATAAGATATTTCTATCTTTTGATTAGTTTGCGGCAATCAATCTTTATTGCAAGCAGATTAGATCGCGGGAAACTGTCGCGACTCCCCTCGCAAAGTAGATCACATTTGTACCGCGGGTTGCGTATGTGAACGGGTTTATGAACTCGAACAATGCTCGTGCCAGTCTCTCCACACGTTTTTAATATTATGCTCTGATTTACTTACCGTGAGACTGCTGTGCGATGGAGCCGATTTGATTGCTAAATTAATGACGGGGTAACGTCTCAGGTGTGATGAGACCGTAACACCCGATAGAGCGTTACAAGAGTTGCTGGAAGAATTTGGTTATGAAAGATGTTGCGATGATTTTGCTGCGCCTTGGCCCCAAAACTGTATTTGACTAGACTAGACGTATGTTTAGCCGATTCGTAGCGCCTAAGAATTGGTAGTCGTCCTGGCTGACAGCGAGTACTAGCCGATCGACATTTTAACCCTCATAGTCTCTCTCATGTTTAGTAATAATAAGCAAATTACTAATAATGATGACTTCCATCATTAGAATATGTTATGATAAAATCATTGATACATTCGTTTTTCTTCCTCTATTAATGAATATAATTTGCATGGTATTAAAAAGTCAAGACGGGCCAGACCCTGATATTCTAATTTGAACGCGCTAGTATAAGATCTTTAACAACCTGATATATGACCTTCAATCAGGTTGGTGCTTGCATACACTTCCGCAAATTCGTGGGTTACGCCAAACGTAATATACTGGATGATAATGCCATTGAATTGTAATCGGCGTGCAAATATTTGTTAACAAGATGTTTACATCGGTTGCCTAATTTAAGAATATCTGTACATAATTAACGGACGTTCACTTGACTATTCATTACTAGCAATTAATTCCCGCGGGCTGCGCTCTGCGGCGCTGAGATCGACCTCGTGGGAAATTAAACTGCGCGGCCCGTCTTCTGCCGCCTCCGTCTCTCGCCCTCACACCTACAGGGGGGCTCCCCGCGCCCCCGCCCGACCCTAGCTCACATATGAACACTTTCTCTTATGAATTTCCCTATTTTTCTACATGCACTTTGTAAGCAGTGCTTTCAAGAATGTGCAATTTGCGTCGAGAACAAAGATACTTTATTCGGCGAGAAAAAGCACCGTTCCCTTCCGAATTAATTACCTGTCGCCCGCTGTGTATTCTTTGTGCATTACGCTATACGAAGCACAGTATTTAATAATAAAGAGGGTATTGAAATTAGCCTGCGGCTTGCCGGGAGCCCGCGTGAGTGGCTCATTAAAAATGAAACAGTAATCACTACGAGCCTCGTAAAGTCCTCTCTGCTTACGTATCAAATAAATAGTTGCCACCGCTGTTTGTTCATTACCGAATGTGTTTATCATACGGAAATTTCAAGTTTGGAAACTATCGATGGTTTATCGTAGTTTTGTCATCATTCTGGAAATTCTTACAACCATCCAATTATATTTTCTTTAAAACTTTAAAACTTGCTAAATTGAAATTTCAATATTATACTTCCTAGCTAGTGGGTATAAGTGATATACTTACATTGATGTGTAATACAGGACAGCTTATTCAGGATATACAGGGTTTTTTTTTGACCAATGTCGTAGAACCCCGTAATATACACGTGTATATTTACAAGGCTCCCGCTTTACCGATAGGGTCTAAAATTCGTGAATTACAATTGCACGGCACACGTTACCTAGTAATTTTTTAGTTTAAAAATATTACATTCCTATTTCTCAAATTTGAAGCCGACATAATCAGCTGCGACGAATTCGGCAAACTTTTTCCGATATCAATTACAACGTGATGAAATTCCACAAACACTTCTAAATAAAGAAGTGGACGGTCACCAGATAGCCACCGTTACGGAGCGCACAGGTTATGGAGGCAAGTGTTGCAATGCGCTCAACGGTTACCGTGAATCCGCTCAGGCGCGCCCGATTGCGCCGCCACGCTCCAGCGGCCGCGGAGAAATTGAAGCGTAGGAACACTGGAAACGAAGCCACCACACCGAAGCACTTTCGACATTTTATTATGCGAACTGTCGCCCTCAGTATTGACCTTTTAAGGGGTTAATTTACAAGTCTCTTAAGGTGGATTTAGTATCACTCAGTGTTCACTGGTGTTAAATCTTATATCTATATATATAAAACTCAAACGTGACATAGCCAGCTATCAACGCACAGCCCAAACCACTGGATGGATCAAGCTGAAATTTGGCATCCAGGTAGATGTTACGACGTAGGCATCCGCTAAGAAAGGATTTTTAGAAATTCAACCTCTAAGAGGGAGAATAGGGTGTTGAAGTTTATATGAATTTCTTAGAAATTAAACGCGGGTGAAACCGCGGGGCACTGCTAGTTTAACATAACTTACTGCAATTTTTACGATTTCAGGATTCAGCGGCTTATGTTGTGTAATGTCTGTCAGCCAGCCTCCCACTCTAAACATTTCAATAAGTAGATAAACCAGAGACAGGCTGACTTTCTACTCTATGAGTCATTTTATTTAGTTTTTGGCTATAATGAAATATAAATGTATAGTGCTCAATGTAGCAAATGTACATGTGTAGATCAAGTAGTTTTTAAAGCAGTGAACCATTTCTGCACGCGTTGCCCTCTAACCTCCTCCTTCTACATGTTTCACCGGCTATTTTTTATAACCTTCTGTTATGTTATTGTTAACGCCAGATATGCAGCAGCAGCGCCATCTAATAATGAACGTTTAGTGCGTCAAGTGATACTGGCAAACAATAAAACCTTAAAAAGTGCATAAATCTGTGACGTTCTGTTTTTAAAAGTGCATTTCCGGTTCCCGGATAATACTTAGTGTCGAGGGACGCGTTCCCATCTCTCTTCGGCCCGAACCACCGACCTTATCGGTCATATTGTATTTTTATATCTGAATAAATCAGCATCTTAATTAAATAATGTTTTAATTTAAACTTTCAAGAAGATGTCTTGAACAGTTATAAAAAAATGAATAAAAAGCCTCAGTGCAGTCTTCTCTATACTGTCGCTGAACATAGAACGTTGAGAATACTATACAAGAAAAAATCCGTAATCGGTTTTTATGCAAGAAAGTTTTTTGCAATTTACGTAAACAAATTGAGAACATTTTGAACGATTTGCACAATTCACGGTAATTGTTCAATTCAAAGAGATTTTCTAATACAATTTACGTAAGAGGTAGAGCCAGCTAGAGTATTTCAGTTAGTACTGACATGAACTGTCGTTCCGCTTTAGCAAAATGGTGCAGGGATGACCCAATGATATCGGCCTGAAATAGGGGATGTGTGTGGAGGCTGACTGTGACGGATGTTTCATATCAAGGGTCTACAACTAACTTGCGAATATCTTTGAAACACGTGTCGGTTGTCAGGATTATGCCGTGCAAAAGCTCGTCTGCCATCCATATGATATGAAAAGCCAGATAAATAAATCTCGTGATGGTAAAAACACTCAAACTAGGTTCAAAATTGTTTGCTTGGAGTTGTTAATCTGATAATGAAGTGCAATAGGAACCATAGATGTAGGGGCGCTTGTTCGTGACAGTGGTATATAGGCGGCCATCGTTCACGGCCGCCGATATACCACTGCACTCGATACAACCGCGTGGCGCGTCAGAGATCACTCATCTTCATGCCGAATTGTATGGATAGCTGATAATGTAGATCGCCGTTGACACTACTGCGCCCGTCCTATCCCGACTAATTTGTTTGTTACCTTCACGCCAAAACTACTCCAGCGATTCTCATGAAACTATGTGCACATATTCTTAGAGGTATTAAAAAGGACATAGAATATGTTAGTTATTATTTTGAAATTTTATAATGATTTTATGCACGTCTACTATTGCAGTTTTTTGACGCATTTTAATATGGGGCTAACGAGAAGCATTCTGCTGACTACCCACGCCTATAAAGATCCGCATAGATGTTATGCATAAATATTGCCCTCCTTCCGCCTTCTCCACAAAAAGGGCACTGAAAACTCACACACCACACGAAGTGCAAGATTGCGTGCGTATTTGTCACTTTAGATGGGTATAGTGCTAGCGAGCCTTCCAGCCGTCCAGCCAATTCGGCTGCAATGTAGTATTCATTCTATAGCACCTCTTACTCTGCGCATCTGCGATAATATTCAATTTCGTTGTTTCTTTAGTACTCCGAGGCGATGACTACTCCCACTCTTATCCCATATTATTGAAATAGTTCTTTATGTATCAGTTATCCATATAATTATATGGTTAGAGATCAGCGGACGAGTTATGTGTCGTCCGGAGATGTGTACGGTAATTTGTGTCGCTGTCGGCGGCCGCGTCGGATATAACCGCACCATGCCGCTAACGCTTATTAAACTTCAGCAGCGCTCCAGCTGATCACTTCACCATCTCGTTAGCTCTCTAAACTTAGATTAATCGTTCGCTACACTTTCCTGTGTTTTTCCTCGCTGCGGTCCCGCATCTCGCGTAATGAAACCCCCTTCGCATTGCCAATACAAGTTAATCAAATCAACGATATACACAGGTATTAAATGATGAAAAGATTGTCGTTATATTTTCATAGAAGTGATAGGCTGTCGGCATTCTTATTCGATTCTTAATTAAATATGATTCATACATTTACTTCTCTTTAAAAAATTCTATTCTATATCAATATTTACTATGTAGATAAATGAAAGTGAACACGTCTAGACGCTCCTGGTAGTTGTAATATGGGTACCATTCAGTGGACGGTAACATAATGTACTTTAACACTTTCATAAATTTCTATAAAATTAACATTCACTTATATTTTTGGTGAATGTATACAGAATATGTAAAAGTTAAAACACGAGATGATTTCAAATGCACGATATGAGAAACATATTTAATACTGCTTTTATGAATAATGGGTGAAAAATGTAGAGAATACATGTTACGTAAAAATTGCACAAATATGCATTTTAATTTATACTGCTTACGCGTAATATTTGTAATGAGAACAATACCCCATTATTTGAAAGCGTGTTGCATTTATACGCTCATTGGCTGCCTTATGACAAGCTAATAAAACCACGCGCGATGGTTCCGTATCGATGCGAATTTAAAACGCTCAAAGAATCTCGACTTGAAACATATTTTTTAGAGATTTCAATCTTCTCTTTTGCCTTTTTAAGACTGACCTTTTGAGTATGTTATAACATTATTTTATCTACACTAATGTTGTAACATTCTACTTATGTTTCCAATACTTGACTTATAATGACTACTGTTATAGCTCAGACAACAAAAAACTCAATTTAAGCAATTTGACATGATGTTATAATATCCAAATCGATATCGTAAAATCTCATTATAACACTGTGTGAGAGCGAGAGGGAGAGAAAAATGGTGAGAGAGACGTATGTCAAAATCCTTAACAGCGCGCGCTCGCTCCTGATTGGCCCAGAGCGCTGCAGCTGCGCTCTCATTGGTTCAATGCCAGCTTGCGAAGGATTTGCGAGAAAGAGACAAAGCTCTACAAAAAAATGAAAGAAAAACGAACGCCACAGACGACGAATAATCTACTGTTTAAAAGAAATTTAAAAGTAAAGTCATGTG
>LUGF01037261.1:293859-328253 GCA_001625245.1 Calycopis cecrops
TGTGCCTATACTATATTAGTTAACTACATAAATTGTTGTTATTGCTAAATTGTGTTACTTGCATTAACTTAACATTATTTGTATTAGATATTATAAGATAGCCTAATGTAGATTGTTATTTTCCTTGTAATTAAAGTTAAGAGTTTATATTTCAAGTGTGTTATTAGAGTCTTAGTTACCAATAAGTTTTGATATCAGCTAGTATGCTGTACTAGTAGTATAGCTTGCCTATTAGTGTTTTGTATAAGTTGTGATGTTAGTTTAAGTGTATTGTGTGTAGTGTATAATGAGAAGGGAGGTGTTATGTACGATATGAGGGTATCAGAAATATTAAACAGTCTGCTACGGATCTCCGTCTTTCATTGACGTAACACATAGAATTTTAAAGCAGTTTCAGGTTGCTTAAGTAGGAATACTGTATGCAAGAACAGAAAATCAGTAGCTACTTACATTTCGCATACCTACTACGATCCTGGAACTTATATTTTCATTTAATCTTTCATGCCGTTTATGTGCTCTCAACTGTAAGTGGACTGTATTAAATTTAAAGATATATTAAGGAAATGGTATAATAGATACAAAAGCATTATCTAGAGTAGTGTTGTACCAGAGGTTAGCTGGTACAATGGACATTATCGGGCGTGACGTCAGGCTGGGGGTGGTGCCGACGTAGAAGCATGTAGATCGCGAAATTGATTGTGTGTTATCTGATGGGGCACGGCTCTTCGCTAGCGTTTAAAACGGGCGTCCGACACTCGGCACGCGATGTTCGGGAGATGGGCCGCGCGGGCGCTTCGCCCCCTCGGCCGCGGTAATTACTACCCCGTGTGCGCCGGCGACGTCGCCGCTCTCCGGCCGCCTGGTAATTACACCGGCACACCTAATGCCTGTCTTGTCTGTTCTACAACTTTACTTTTGTATTTCTTGATCGCTGTTGTGAACTTCCAACTGCACACCCAACAGTTCGATTTATAGCGCCAGTTTGTTTTGTCTGCGTATATGTAGGTAGGTTTACGATGTTACTAATACTATTTTCCTGTGTGTTCATATAAGTAAATATATTTGCCTTTTTCGAATTCGACATTCAACGAATTTCACATGTGTATCGACTATTTCGATGTTTTTGGGACTGTATTTCATGAGCATTTTCATCGTTGTAAATAAAAAAATTACCTACATAGATTATTAGATAAAATAACTAATAGTAAAATAAGTGTATATGTATAAAAACAAATTATTTTTTTTAATTAAAATTGATCAGCTAATCTAAGCTTTAGCCTATCTAAGAATCAATAGGAGAGTGTACATTCCTTTCCAACCTCTTCTTTTTACGCTAGAGAAGTCGTAGGCTTTTGTAGGAGAATGTAATTACATAAAAGATTCGCAGGATCTCGACTGCTATTGTTCTGCGTTTAGTTTTGTCTGCGCGCTCAGTTTAGGTACACGGAATGCATCAGTGACTGCTGCTGCTTAATCTTGCCAGTCTCCCGAGATCTCGTTCAGTTTATGCTTCGGGATTTTTGATCTCGTAAAAATTCTCCCAAGATCGTGCGATGTTAGATCCTTTGTGATCAGGACTGTTTTCTCCAATCGCTTTACCAAGTTATGTGATTATATCAGCCAATTATAATATTTTTTTAATTAAATGCGCCAACAATTAACATTTTATAATGTATGCACACCTAAAGTAGTTTAAGCGACGGAATTTATAACGAATACGAAATATTCGATCAAAGTACTGTTACGTGTAATTATTACTGTTGTTTCGCTTCTTGAACATATTTTATTTTACATTGCCAGGTCATTAACTTGTTCACTTGTTTATTCATTGCATTTTCTATTGTTTACAAGCCTGAATTAAACGTTATAATATTTACATTATTAAATCTCCAGTAGTATTATCTTATATTATCTCTCTATATTAGTATTAGAAATTTTGTACTCATATTGAGTAAAATTTTTTATAGTAAGTTTAAGTGGGCAAACGAATAGTCGAACCATTTTTAAGTATCGACGCCCATAGACATCGGCTTAATTATTATGGTATATATGGCGGTATTATATGAGCGAGAGCCGTTGTGCCGGCCTAATTCGGTTATAATGCACCATAACAGTACCTGTTACTTAATTAAGTAGAATACGTTTCGACCTATTCCATAATTAAATTAACATTTTACAATGAAGCACCTGAAGAGTACAAATTTGGAGGAAGCAAAGCAGTTGTGTAAGGATCGTTATAACATGTGGCACTCTAGTCTGCCTACTCCGTTAGGGAACTGGCGGGAACGTGTAGTGTTGTAGTAGTAAAGCTTATAAACTACTCATTTGTTTAGATAATTGTGATAGGTGTGTTTGTTGGTAGTTAATTGGTCTTTTACAATCTTCTAATACACGTCTATGTAATAATAACGGCCAGACAAATTCAGATGATGTTATTTTTGGCAATAATTGGAGTAAATTTAATTTATTGGAACAGTATTACATTGAAACAGCCTGGTAACATTTTCCAACATGTCTATAAACTACAAAGTACGTGGGTACATTTTTTATCATGTAGATATCAGTTATCTAAACGAATGAACACAAAAATGTCGCACAGCATTTTCTAGAATGCGTTAAACACTGTATCGCAAAATGATACTTTTAACTGATCTTTTCTATTAAGGAAAGTATAAAGTGTAAAGTAAAAACTAAATTTCATACGTTTTTTTCAAGTGACAATGGAGGTGGTATGTGACAATTACAGCTATCTTAGAACATAATGATGTGAAACCGGGAATATGAGAAAAATAACAACAATAACATTTCTCTACAGAGCAAGTAAGGCGAAGCACGCGATAAAGTACGTGAAATGAAATGGAAATATCCTATCCTATTTGTCGTAATTTAAGTGTCAAAGTTTTGTATAAAATTGGAAAAGCTACGTTTTAATAGCTGGAGGAGTGAATAGCGGCTGTCCCGTCGGCTTCAGTAATTTGATTGGACCCGCAGTCGGGTGTAAGGATTGCGCCGTATCCGACCTGCGCTAATTGGCTCGCGCAATACAGAAACAATGACAGAGACGGCTCCGAGTCTAACTTTCAACCGCCTTCGTCCCCTCGCGCCCAGAACCTCGCATTTTTTAAATAAAATTCGTTTACGACTCGCAGATTGTTATACGGCCAAAGTAGAGCGTCTCTCGTTATGAAAGCGAGCATAAACTTAATTATTTTCCTATTTTAACTGAAGCCTTACGACAATTACAAACTTTATATACATTTCTTTAAAGATGTTTTTTTAAATAAGGCGCCTCAGAAAATGATTTATCGCGTTCATTAAACCCGAGTGGGAGGATAATTTGTAACTATTATATGGGAGAGATCGGCGTTTTGATAGTGCAGGTGAAGTCGCTAGGCGGCGGCAGGCGCGAGGCGGTGCCGCATTGGTAATTGATAGCGACACTTGATGGACGTGCAGCTACCGTATATTGCACCTCGGGGATCGCGCACACCTGCTTATACGGCGCAGGTCACTTACATGATGCTAGAGATCAATGTTGCTTTGGAAAACGGCTGTACTGGTGGAACTGCCAGTGTGTCGGGGTCTTAATGACACGAATGTATGATTACATTGATCGTAGGTATCCAACATCTTTGTAGGTAACTATAATGAGTTTTAGCGACTAAAGTTTAGTCAAGTGATAACTTGCTTTTGCCCATTACAGTATTTATGTTATATTCTGAAGGACCTAATATTTTAATTTCTCGTCAGCTCATGTTGGTGAAATTATATTATTATATATCCCATTTTCTTTGCCAATAATTTCATGATGTTCTCCTTAATAATTGTAAAATAAAGGGTTTTCGAATGTTTCAATCGCCATTCAAACGCACGCGACTTTTTATCTTTCTTTGAAACTTACAAGTCTTATAGAGACAGTTTACTGACAAAGCCACTCAGTAAATTCTGCTAAAAAAACCTTTAGGGTCACCAACCTCTTTGATGGAAAAGACGTGTCTGTGATGATGTATTAACAAAATGTTGTGTCACATAATTTATGGATATTTTCTTACATTACGTTTTTGTCCAACACAAAGATTATTGTCCACATACCTAAAATAACACGAGAGTATGTAGATTTTTGCTAGAGTAACGTAAGAACATTGTATAATTAAGGTTTCGCAAATATAAATTATGTATCATTTAATTCATCGCCGCGGTATGGACCGCGGCTTGTTGACATTACTCCGAAAACAAACTCACCTACCCCACCTTAACTTAACCTCAGTAAACTACGTCCGCTGTAAACTTTTAAGGTCTGTCTAATAAGGCGAGCAGTTTGTGGGGTCTCCCTTGTTTATTTTCGGGCTTCAGCCAGGTGATTTGATGATTTTGACTTATTCTCATTCAAGTGTTAATTAAATAGTAAATTAAATGTATTCAGCGTTTATTGCTGTTTTATGAATTTATCAAGTTTACGGGCGGTAATAATTTTGATAATTGTTATATTTCATTTTGATTTTCGTATTTTATACATGAAATGTAGATTTGCGTTTGCTCTCTCTACTGCCACATAGAGAAACTTCCGAATGTACCTAATACCCCCAGTTATTTGCGTTCGAATATATGATGAGCGTAAACGGTGAAATTGATCAAGTTAATGCAATAAATACATACATATATGCGATTGTGGAAATGGGTTTTAATCTACTAACCAACTCAGCGAGTGAAACTTGGACGTTTCTCTCGCGAAAGCTACACAACTAGTTTGCTTAACATAAAATATACCTATCATTTTGTGAGTGCGGGGTAATTGATACAGATTTTCGACGATTATTTGTTTGCATCACGGTAGCTTAGTTGAGATTTGAAATTGAGTTACGTGGGGACGCTACATAAAGACCAGCTTTCGTCCTTCTGTCCATTGACTGAAATCGCCGCGTTCTCTCTTCCGAGACGGTGCTCAGTGTCGTCTCCTTGAGTCAATTAACCCCAGGTGCTATGGTACAACCCTAACTAACTATGACACTACAAGACTTGAACATTGTTGGGCAATTGGTGACATTTTTGTAACGAAATGTTTGATCAAGCTCTATCTATTCCATTCACAATATCAAAAAGCATCGCTATTATATTCACGACGCTCATAATGTTTATGGCAATCGTTATATTTGAGTATAAATAAAAGTGAAACACTATGTACGATATTAGAGCCGACACGAGTTGCAGGCAAGTAATATTGATTATTACGTAAAAGTATACGCGATGTGAAAGATGTTTTTATTCGCGCCACACGTCCTCGCGACTGGCGGCGATGTGACATCCTCCCGCGGGACACTGGCCGTACTTCCGAACGGAGATATTTATAGTCGCCCCAGAAGCCGCCTTTACCTAATGTAACGTTTTATGGTGGACCCTTATTACGGCTCTCCTACCGCGCTCTCGTCTACTGCGACGGTATTTCGATAATTTAATATTTTACTCCACCAAGGGATTCTTCTTTGTATCGATTATATAATAATATAATATATTACTTCTATATTTGGCCTCTATCTCTGTTTTTGTAGATGGAAGTTTAAAGAGTAATGTTCTAATTTATTAAAATATTGAAGGGGATACACATAGTTTATCGAATATTAACATTCACTATTGAATGGATGCACCTCGAGGAAAGCATGATCAACCAGTCGTGGGACTCCCGGGTTCGAATCCCGTGTAGGGCCAAGAATTGTTATTAAGATTGTGTGTACCTAGAAGAGTAGGGTCGCCGTGCCCGAAATTCGGCTAAGACATTATTATTATTATTATTAAAATGTATATGATGATTATGATTAAATATCAAATAATAGTTTCTCGTAAATAGTCTATCTGCAGATGTTTTTTTTTATACGTTACTATCAAACATTGAAGCCCTATTAGTAGAAGTCTTAACATTAAAGACCAGTTCCGGACCAAGTCTGTTCCTAAGTGAACTATAAATATAATGAAGTGTGAAACTATTACAAAAGCAAAATCCATAGCGATAAAAATAATATAAAATTAGTTGCGGCAAGTTGGGCAAATCCCGGAACGATTTGCCACCTCCTATTACGCTACCCAGCGTACGCTAATCGCATCACCCTTAACGCCTCTATGCCTTGTTTCTTCCGAGCATCCTAAAGTAATGGCAGGGAAAAAGCTCCTTTTGTTATATCTCGCTGAGCCATTCAAGAGTATTAACTTTGACTTGCGTAATTGTTCTTTAAAATTGACGGTTTTATTTTGCATATAACGCTTTGTTATTTTATAAATCGGCTAAGTCGCTATTTATTATGCAGACATTATTGTCTATTTAATGAAATATCATTATTATGATAAATTGAGATTAAGACTGGTGCTTAAAATGAAGCGGATAACGTAATTGTGGGAAAATATCGTTTCGTTTGCAATTAAAAATAAAGGAAAGTCGAGGGGAAAAGCGTGTGTTGTGTTCTTCAGCAATCGTAACTCTCTTCCACGCTGGTTTTTTTCTTCTTTGCATACAAGGGAAAAGTTATTGCACCCCGTTTTCTTAAAACTGAAACTATTTTGGTTAGTATATTTTTCAAATCCTTAAAAAAGGATTACAGCAAGAGTAGAACTATGTGTTTCTTACTTAAACTTTGATATACCTGATATAGAAAAGTCTCGAAGCTATTCCAACCGACGACCGGACGGCTGGGTTGCCATTTACTTGCCAATTTATACTCTATCTGACTTGGTCAAATCACACCTAACCTGTACAATAGGGGGAATGCATATCGTAGTAGAAGTATTTTAGCACCCATTTATTTGATTCGAATGTAGTCATTTCTCAAAAAAAAGTTTTAAACCTTTTAGTAACAGGTAAAAAGATTTACAAAGCAAAATAAGTGGGTTGTATGTTGGCTTTATAAAAATCATACAATTTTATCTTAGTGCTTTTGTTCTTTCTCATGAGTCTACTAAATGTAGGTACATAAATCCATAATCATTCCCGATATCTCGTCAATAACCAAATGAAATCATTGTAAAGCGCGTTAAGCTTCTTTCAAATATGTATATCACGTACGTCACATAGTACATATATCCACTTTAAGTACGTGCTAGGTCGCCATCTGTATTGAACACACATTTTTTTACAATAATAATTTAATGAAAAGGATGATTATAAAATTATTTTCTTCATAAAAGAATCGTTACATTTGGTAATGTTGTATTCAGTGATTGTCTTATGCGCGGCGCGTAACTATTTAGTTAATAACAAGTGTGAAGCCGTACGACACGCTCTGTTGCTCTGTCGGCCATTCAACTTGCCGTAGAGCTCATTTTACAGTTTTCTTGTAGGGGAACTAATACTTCCTAGATTTTATTCCACTTACATGCGCGTTGTTTATGTAACAATATGTTGATGTAAGGAGATGGCGATCGTGGTAAAACTTGTTGCTCGGATATATCAACGCTCTATTTAATCATAGTACAAGACATGTCCTACAGGCCAACAGATATTCTGGTGTCTGTTGAGAATGGTTTTGTTGTTTTTTAGCATAGATTCACTAAATCGTTAAGTCACGTTCTCTCTCTCTCTCTCTCTGTGTCTGACTGTCTGTCTGTCTGTCTGTCCTAAGTATCTAGTAAGCTCTATTTGTCCTCTACAATTCTAAAACTACTTAAGTCTAAAAAGTCCACGCTTATATTAACCCATTAACGCCCAAATGTAAACCAATGTATTTTTTTTAAACTAGTTACTTACATGTATATAAAAACACCTGTGTTAACACACTAACAAGGGCGCTTGGGGGCAAAGCAGCACCTTGCAAGTCACAGCATTATCTGGCACTTATTACAAGCGGTTTTAAGTCTATTAGAACATACAACACAATCTACGTTAGTTTGGTATTTTGTAGGGGGTTGTGTGTTTATTTTTCCATGTTCTCCATCAGTAGTAGAGTATGTAGGCCTAATCTTGTGGTACTTTTTACGGCTCAAATAAATGCGAGCTATATGACTTCGAAATGCTCATTGATCCATGGGGTTATAGTATAGAAGGGACTGCAATCTACATGCATTTGATATTGTCATATCCGTGATGGATACGCAAAAAGTACCCGCCACCATTTCTTTACTTTCACCCCTATTCGATTATATATAAAGTCCTATGGATTGGTCCATTTGATCAGAATCATTAGAAAAATACTAAACTAAACAAATGTTGTCAAAAGTAAAAAGTAACTTATTCTACGCAGACGAAGTCGTTTGTATGCGTAAGTATTAATAATTTAATGCGGTTTAGGATAGGAACAAGTTATTTTTCATAAAACCAGTTTTTGGTAGTGTGGTCATTTTGTTAAAATGTTTTATTTTGCCGGATGACTCATAATTGTTTGTTAATGTCAACAAAATATTTATGTAGAAGTCGGTCTTTACAAGTCTTTCGACAAAAACTGTTAAAGCAATTTGGATAAAACTTATACATAAGGCATACATATACTATACTACAATACGATGACAAATTAAGTAAACAGACAAAACAGATAATTTTGCGTATAAAACCTCAGCCCTAAAAAATATGATTAAAATATTGAAAATATTATGTACCATCTTTAATCATGTTTCATTTAGTCTCGACATTAATTTTAAGATCTAGATCAGATCAGCTTGCCTAAACAAGCCTATAAGTTAGCATCGAAATAATTACGTGCTTTGGTCACGTTATTGAATATCTGATGAGTCAAAAATCTGAGTGTTTATCAATAAAGACTTGCGTAAAAATTAATACAGCATTTATGTGTCATCCATTTAATTTATGTATCTTTGCATATTTATCCTCAATCGATTTTAATTTAAAATATTTATTGAATACCTTCTACGATTGGGATCTTCAAGAAAAGAGCTTATTCTTTCCTCAAAGGTCGGCAACGCATCTGTTAGACCTCTGGTGTTACGGATGTCTGTGGGCGTTGGTGTTCACTTTACATCAGGTGACCTAACTGCTCGTTTGCCTCCTATGCTATAAAAAAAAATATAAGTTACGACGCAGTAAGCAAGACTGACACTAAATCGCCGTATTGTCGCCATTTTAAACAGATACAACTCTGTTAAAGTCAATCCTGTTACGGGTTCTTTGGCTTCCACCGCGAGTTCCGTTCAGAATCCGTATGGCATCATGGTTTAAAGACGCACAGACACAATGATACAGCGTTGAAATTAATAGCTACACATCTACCATAATGTTGTTTACTAGCAGCGTTTCATCCTGCAGTCACCTGCATAACTCTAGATTCTGTCTTACAAGCTTTTTCAATCCTTATGTCACCCCCTTGGAAATGAAATTATCAAAAATGTTATCCATCTCTAGAGTTTTAGCTTCTTGCGTTCTGTGGTTTCGGCTCTGCGATGTCTATTATCAATCAGTCACTCGGTAATGGAAAAGACTTGTATATTTTTATAAGTTATAATGTATTAAATAAATTCAAATACACACTTCAGATAGTTGCCGAAATGACCCAAAATGAAACTCGCCCTGGTCTTTGTTTACTTCTAAATCCACTGTGTGTTATTATTATATATCTGTCGAAATAATGACGCCTTCCTGACATACTTTACTTTGTGTCAATTTTAGTTGTTGAGGGCTACTCTCGTGCCCCCAGCGATGGTGCTCGTTACCGCCTTTAGCCTCACCATACATACGTAATGTTTCTACCGCTGTCTTCACTAATGACGACACCACTCTACTGGCGCACCGTTAAGAATATTTTTATTTCTTGTACAATGTTTTTTATTTTTTAACAATAAAAAAAAGGTTGATGAATTTTCATCTATGCATTATTCTATTTAAAGAAAACTATTTTTATTATGCTATGAAATGTGCATACGAAGTAAACAGTTTTTACTTTGCACCACTATTCATCCGAGTTCATTGTTCTACGAAATTGCTCTGCGCTGGGAGTAGCGCTGTAGGTCTTGTTGTTGCCTTGTTTATTTATTGTAAAAATGGTATGGGCTATGGCAGTGTAAATGGTTTTGCAATTGCCGGACCCGCGTAATAGAAATTTATTTTCATAACGGAGCCCGCAAATTTATAGATAAAATAGATAGCGAGTGGCATCGGAAAAAGTGTACACAAGTTGTTATATTGAAAAATCAGCGCAAACTTCCGACGAATTCATCTGCATTGGCAAATAGATAGCCGATAAAATGATAGTATGTTTAGCTGTAGTTGTTTACTCGACAGCGGTAAAAGGTTTGCGAGTCTCTCGCGGTGCGGCCGCTCTTGTTTTCATTTTGTTATTTACTTTTAATTTGGCAGCAAGCGGATGATGTGGCGGGCGGGGTCATGTCGCGTGAATAATTGAGCCGATGTACAGGCTGGTGTCTGTTCATCCAGTGACCAATGAAACGATTTGTGCCGTCGCGGAACAACCGCCATACTCATTTATTGAATTTCGTTTATTATTCAATTAAACTGAACCTTTTTAAGGACCTGAAATATATCATTTAATTTTAAAACGGGTCTATGAAGCATGTATTATTAGTACAATTATTGCGCTCTTACCACTTTCTTTGAAATATTTTGTGCTCTGATCGTTTGATTCGTATATTTAACGTACTATTTTCGCATGACATGCAATAATTAAAAATAACCAAATGTCTATATCGAAGAAACGTTAGCGTTTCGCGTACAAAGAAGTGAGTTGTAGATAACTTTGGTTAGAAGGTAATTTTGAACTAGGTATATTTTTAGACAAATGATGGCCGGCGATTCGCAAAGCTCATTTATAATGCTTGATGTTTCCGTGGGCATTGTTAATTATGTTCAGTGGGAAGGCAGGTTGGCTGTCTCCGCGACAGGCCGCTTCTTAAAATACTTAAATTATTTTACAATAATAATTAATGAGCTTTCTTCGGAATTTCTAAAATAAAAAGCTTTTTAATGGCGAAGTTTTGTTCTACTGGTGTCAAACCAATTCGCGACTGGTTTTTTAAAGGAATTACCTTTATTTTCACTTTATACTTAGTTAGTCGTGTGTTTGACACTTTTAGTAAAATAATGAAAAATGATACCAAATCATTCATTACAACCATAACGGGCCAGCACATAAAATCGACAGAATAGATGTGTACATATACGCCTACTGTAATAAACTTTTAGTTTAACACAAGAAACAGAAATATTTGTATTTATCATTGTATTATTACGTATATCCATTCCCGGTTACCCTAAGTGCAATAGACATTTTCCAATACCCTTTCTACGTGTCGCTTTGATATTTTGTTTTGTTTCGCCTTGAACTTCAGCCGGCACTACGTTGCTTTTTACGATATTTAAATATTTTCCGAATGTTTTCCGAAATACTTTAAAATATTTGTTTTTCGTAAAACCTGTAGTACAAATGTTTAAGTGTAGCATATTATTCACCCCCCTCCTCATTATTTTATCACGGAACAGGTCAACTCTATGAGAGAATAGAACATTAATTATAAGTTACTAAGTTAGTAATATATTACAAAGACGTCTCGCACTCTGCGAACTCACCGCGAATGTGGATGGATGAGTTCTGCGTTCGCGCTTGTGTTTTTAGCCGCGCAATCCGCTACTTCAATCGCACGATTGGACGTTTACAGCAGTTTACAATATTCTGCCTGTTGATGGATTTGGCCACTGGAGAGAGAATTTTGACATATGGTTTCATGCTAAGTACCTACTTCAATCTGTCTTCAGTAGTCAATTTGATAATAATAGAACGTTGATTACACAACCAGACACTTGTTAAATTGCGCATATGTAGATTCGTTTATTAGCACATTGTTGTAGCGCTAACGAGATCAATACAATTTACAAAATATCGCACCTTGTCCTCTATACCTACCTTCTTTATGCAAATTATCTTTATTGTATTGATTTGTTTTATTTGCATTGAAGTGTTGAAATAAAGTTTTAGGACATTATTAGTAAAAATCAAATAATCACATTCAAACAAATATTATTTTTACCATTTGCAAATATGCAATAACATAGAAATGATGTGTCTAACATCATTCCTATGTTCGGATATACCGAGCGTATTTACAAGTATGAAAGCCTTATTTATTTACTTATATGTAGATTTTTGAACATGTAGTATGCAAATCGTAACGTAATTCAAAAAGGGTGCGACACGGATAAGGCTCGCGTGCTGTGGCATCATTAGGTCCACTGACTAGTGGAGAGGGGTGGGCGTATTGTCTTGCGTCTATTAATATCCTTGTTTATACTATAACATTTTTGAATCCTGAAACCTATCTTTTTCATGATTAATCAAGACCCAGCCCAGCCTGCCCTTTTGACATTATAGCTAGGAACCGATAATTTAGACGCGGTAGACAACGTAATTGTACGTTCAAATTATACAGCGCAACGTGAGCGTCAAGACGAGGTGTACCTACTTATTTGATAATTAAATAAATAAATGAGCTAAAACGTAATCGCAATTTATAACATCTACATATATAAAAATGAATGTTTGTCTTTATGGCTTTTATAGAATCGTAAATTATGCATTTGATCATGTGATGATCTTTAACAGAGTTGTTGTGCCTAAGCTCACGAAGGATTCCGAGTTAGGATGTTTAAAATTTCAACCCCTAATGGGGTTGAAGTTATTAGAGGTACAGCTGGTACTTTCTAAAAACTGTTGAACTTGTATTATAGAATAAATAGATAATGACATTAATCACCTATCTTTTTTATTTAATTTGGTGTTCACAACCGCGAACTGCATACTTTTCTAATGTCAACTTATTTATACTGTGAATTCAGTAGAGACAGCTGTTATAGAATACAGTAACAGGCTGTTAAAAGTAAAAAAATGTATCATTCAATACTTTTTTCATCTCCAACTATTGTTCGAGCTATATCTCTAGGGAACATTCTTCTAAATTGGATTCAAGTTAGAATCTCGCGCTTGTTCACCATAACTGTTTTGTTTACTTTTCTTATAAAATATATAAACATGTCTCCGGATTAATTAGCCGTTTAGTTGCGATACTTTTGAGTTGTTTAATTGTTTGATTCGGTTTATCAAGTGGAGTGACGTTTGGATACACTTGTTTTTAACTTGTTCATTGCCGAGAACTTACTAATGCTTTGCTACTCAATATTTCATTCATTTATTTGCATTCAAGTATCGAATTCTTATTACTTCTTGAGACTTGTTATTTGACTCATTTTGTATTACATCATTACATTTCACTTTTACATACATTCTACTTTTAAATAAAATGATTAAATAGATAATTGTACAAGTGATTTTTTTCTAAGCGACTAGATACGTTTACAACTTAACACGTCAATGTATGGTATCGTCATCTATTCTGGCTGTGTACCGACCACAATCTCTTAATGTATTAAATTCGCTAATAACTATATTTTGTTTATTACATTTTAGCACCCGGTAAAGATACTCCTAAAACACTAGTAGTTTGGTATATTTGCTAACATCAACATGAGCAGAGTTGGCTGTTTGTATATCGTCACAATTCGAGTGCAAATATTGGAAGAAAGTGGGATAAAAGTGGTTTTGGGTTGGCACCTCTTGAGGTTGTGCTGCGGCCAGCGGCCAGCGGGAGCGAGTGTGGCGGGTGTTTGTTGTGGAGATAGTGGGCGGTGCTGCGGCGCGCGGGGCCGGCAGGTGCGCGCCGCGCCAGTTCCGCGCTCCACGCCACCACGGCGGCACGCGTCGCGCAGTGAGATGTAGTGCGAAGTGCTCTCGTGTGTACGTACTGTGTGACAGGATACCAGCACCATGGTCGTGCTCGAGGGAGGCGGTGCGCTCTTGGAGCCCGCGCTGGCGCTGGACGGCGCCGCGGCCGCGTGCCTCGAACGTGCCTATGCCCAGGCGGATGTTTCCCTAAAACTTTTACCCAAGCGGTACATTAACTTGCACCAGTGGCTCTCGCCGGTGAACACTTCTGTGACGGCCGCCACGGCGGGCAAAGACCTAAAGTTACAAATTGTGAGTCCCTCTTCTTTTTGTATCGTGTTGATGAATATTTCTAACTTGTAATACAGGTTTCAATCAAATAAATACATTTGATTAAAACGTGCTAAACATGACTTATGTAATTATTAGATGATTTTTTGTGATTGCCGCATAAATATATTGTTAAGTTAACGAATGATATTGATACATTAATATGATGAATTAATAGCTTTTTAGTCACCTCATAGTTAAAAAGAAACAAGTTTTTAATCAAACTTAAAGAAATGGTAAGATAACGGGGCACAGCTTTTCAAAAAGAAGTAGACTAAAGCTTATATACAATTATAAGAAAAAAAGTTGTTCTTCCCAAAAAAAGTCCAGTGAATACAGGAGAACATCCCTATAGTACTTGGACTACTCTGTCGAAGTCCTTTAGGTAGGTTGTGTTGTTTATGTCTAATTTGAAATGACATACAAAGAACTAGTACTTCTAGTAACTTCCTCAACTCAAAGAAAATACAATCTCCCAGCAGTTTAACCAATAAACAACATTGTAAACAGCGTTCCACCATAGCTCGTCATTATTTTTTCCAGTCCATTTAAAAAAAGTTATTGATTACAATCGAGACAAAATAATTACTAACCTAATAGCTATTCCAAATATTTGCTTGCATAATGCATCTCGTACAATATTCGTCATATAGTCACAAAACAGCAATAAGTGTATTAAATTTTAATTATAATGGCTATTTAAATTATCTGTGACATTAACAGGTAATAAAATTATATCGCGTTTTCAGCACAATACACAATCCATCACAGATTTATTACACGAGTGACGACAACAGACAAGTAGGGCGTTTATTACTTTGCTTCTCCACGTCAACTAAATCATATAAAAGTAACCATTGTATCAGATAATTTAAGCTCTTTTTTGTTATGTATTGGCGGATAAAGGCTTATACTCGCGGTCTCTAGCCCGGAGTATCAGTAAATAATACCACTAAAACAAAAAGAAGACTGTGATTTTGGACCTATGCAATGGGCGTTTAAGGTTTATGAAGCGCAGGTTCATTTGGCATTCATGTTGCTTGACCTTAGACATGATTCTTGTTTCTGAGCAAAAGTGCTGAGATAGAGCTTAAAACGTTACAGTCTGCTGTTAGTGTCCTCGTGTAATTGTGAATAAAAATGACAGTAGTGGAAACTGGCCTGCTTCAAATTTCCAATAACAAAAAAAAGTATATTTAATACTTTTTAAGAAATTACCGACATGAAATAGTTTAACTGTTACTTGTGAGGTTACTTGAAACCGGATTTTAATTGAGATTCCTCATAAACAGCTTCAAAGCTTCGAAATTATACCGGATTTTAATTGTTAAATGTCCAGTATAAGTTCGAAAAGTGTTAATGAAATGATATTTTCACCTTACTGATTTTGCGTGATTTTAATTAGATAGTCTAATTTTGATTATTTCCACCCAACAACCAAGCCATCCTACTATCATACTAATATTATAAATGCGAATGTAAGTTTGTTTGTTACCCTTTCACGCGAAAACTGCTCAACCGATCATCATGAAATTTTGTACACATGTTCTTGGAGGTATTAGAAGTGACATAGGATAGCTTTTATCCCGAAAAAATGTTCCTGAGGGATTACGCGGGCGAAGCCGCGGGGCGCAGCTAGTAATATTATAAAGGCGAAAGTTTGTAAGAATGTTTGTTACTCTTTCACACAAAAACTACTGAACGGATTTTCATGAAACTTTACAGTAATATAGCTTTCATATCAGAATAACATAATAAGTTAAAAAATATAGGGATTTTTTATAATCCGAAATCCACGCGGGCGGAAGCTAGTACTTTATAAAGTAAAGTAAAGTATATATTATTGACGCATTTTTTTGTTGCACTTGTTGAAAAGACGAGAAGAAGCGTAAGCGACGCTACTAGCAGATGGTAGATGAGCATATACCTACAGCTGATGATTATTGTTATAGGAAACTCTATAATGAGGTTATATCTTCCTACACGTTGCGGTGGTTAATGTAATAACCATGCATTATGCATTATATATGTATATTAGGCGTCACAAATAAATAAACATTTAATCTACAAACACTACTACGTTGGTATGCGAGTACCTGCGATACGAGTTCGTATACATAATACGATCGGAGACGGTCGACAACTTTAGTTTTATTACACATTATGTCACACGTTTAACTTGTATATATCATGATAATTTATTATATATACCATTTGTATATAAAAAAAATTGAATTCTTTATTGCTTGTCTCGTTTACATCTATAATCTTTAAAACTCACTCAATTACTATTTTTCGTAAGGCATCTTCCGTTGTGTGTCATCTCCCAGTGGTTAGTGCAAGTTGGCCGAATATATTTGTAACGTTTTGCATTTCCAGTTACAACTTGGCTTATGGTAAAATTGAACATGCGATATCTCTTTGTATTTTCTTTAGGATATTATCAGGTTCACTTGCTGGATATAATAGAGCTCGTCTGTTAAAATGATATACACTTATGCACACGGTGCCGTCTCCCGTAGGTCCAAATATTCGTAATTACAATTTTCTGCGTTGTAAAAATATAAGTATCAATGTTTTAAGAGTCAATTATAAAATAAGGGTGGTGGGTGGGATAACCTTTACTTACACTTGATACAAGCTTTATCCATACTGAAAAATACTTAGCATTTATTTTCACATTTATAAAATATATTATTAGGCAAAACGAGAGAAAACTTTATATAAAGTATATCTTCATTTCGTCAAAATATGTAATGTAACTAAAACCAGCAAACCTATACCTTTACTCGTACCACTGGGGGTATCTCTCCGTCCGATCTTTCTGCATTCATCGTTAGGACATGAAAACACGCTAAATGTAGAGATGTTTCTTCAAAAACGGTTCCATTCCGCTTTTCGTGAGCTTACATTTACGAATGAAATTTTCCATTAAAGAAATTGAGATCGGTTTTACATCCAGCTTAATTTGTAACTTCTCTATGTTCTAGACATGTAATTATTATGATGAATATATAAAACTTTAATTACACTAATACGTACCCATTACTTGTTCTGTTGACATTTATTTTCACTAAATATGAATATAAATAGCATAAAGCTCTGTTATGAAAGGCTTCGTTTAAAGCATTAGATATTAGGGCGAGGAGGGCTCTACAGTTGTACACACCCGTTTGCTTGCCGCAGTGCTCGTTTATTTGCGCCTTCCTAGCTCTTTTGTTATACCCTGTCGCCTGTGTCTGCTTTGAAAAATTGTAATGCAGCGGTATTGTAAACGCGACTGTTCGCGATTGTGCTGCTATGTTACATGTACGAATTTTCATATGCATGTTATATTTGAAACAAAACTATTTAGTCAGTCGAAACTGTCTAGTCTGCGTATTGTGACTATCGCTATTTGTATTCAACTCAACTCAAGTCTTTACATAGATAGACCATGAGGTTGACCACGAAAAAGGCAGTATAAATAATTACGGGGTGTTTTACACAAAAACGTTTCGTTTCACGTGCTTTAAAAATGATTTACATGAAAATGCAAAATTTTAGTTATTCATATCGCAGCCCTGTTATATTATAACACATAAAACTACACAAGACGAATGGAATGCAAAGACACAGCCGGTGTTTTCGGGCTATAGAATATATTAGCCGGCACCGGGCGATGTTGGCGTCGGATCGCAGTAATATATTTCACTGGCGGTCATTTTCGACAATTAACCACATAAAATAAGTGAAATTATGCATGCGGTCGACGACGGCATATATCACGTCCAGTTACCGAGCAGTCGAGCACGATACCCATCCACCTGTATATTCATTATTCAAAGAAATGTTTCGCTCGACCATGCCTCGTCCGGAAGCAGGGGCTCTGTTCTTGTGATTGATGGAGAACTCTTTCCTTTTAATTTCTTATTTTGTTTGTACCGGTCCGCGCGAGCAATGAATCTATGCATTAACAATAATGTTTTATATTTGTGTTTTGTGTTACTTTCCCTGACACTAATGTATGCTTGCATTCCAATTTGGTCAAACGCATGCGAATTCCAAGCCCTTCAATTTGTAATATCTATGCTTGTGAGCTTTCGCTTTAGCCGGACCTCTCAAACCGTTGGATTCATTTTCTCTTGCAATTTCCTACAATTTCCGGGCAGCGTTTGGCTACACTGCCGTACTGGGAAATTATTTTCCTGTGTATAATACTCAGGTCATACGGTTTCATTAAAATTTTTAAATATTTATAGGCTCACTCTTGTAAAATATCAATGCAAGTTAGCATTACAAGCACGAGCCTCGTCGTACTCATGAATGTACAGTTGTATAAGCTACAGAAAAGCATTCAAGTTCAAGTCTGCATTTTATGCAATCAACGCACATTCTCACACACAAACCTCTTAGCCTACTGCAGTAAAGTACCTTGTGACTACACGGTACGTTTAATGTTAAGGTTAATTGATAACGAATCGAAAGTTACAAGTATCAAAAATATTTTAATTAATGCAATGTAAAATGTAATGTATCCGTACAGTATTGTGCGGAATTTAACCAATGTTAAAACTTTTTCATCTTATTGTTTATGAGGCAAACAAATAGCCATTATTTTTGTGACTACTAATACTAAAATTATATACCCTATAAAATATCGAACTAATCATGTTTTCATCGACTTTACACCAACGGCTAACTTCATCACACCATTCAGGATTTTGGTCATTTAGATAGTCGTCACTTCGAGAGTGCTAGCTGTCTGGTCTTTCTGGAAATTTCAGGTTCAGTTGACCAATGAAAGTATCGATTTAACGTAGCTAAGTTTAAAAAAGTAATAAAGCAATTAGCATATTGTCCGCTAATAGTATTGTTGCGAGGTGTTATTTGATGTGCTCCTATTTCCCATCTGTCACCTTGAGGTGTGCGTGAATCAGCAGACGGCGCGCTCACCGGTGTGACGGTAGTTCAAGAATAGCGTGCGGTCTATTTAGGAATCCTCTCGGTTTGTTTGCCAGCAATATGTGTCATTGTTAACTAATTTAAGTAACGGCATCTGCCAGCTGTTACGAAATTAAGATGTGTAATATCGACTTCTAAGGGGTTCCCGATATTAATAAAGCAATTACTACCTTTACCAGAAACGTTTAAAATGCAGTCGATAGTTCGTAATCGTAAATCGTCACGTATAGTAAGCGAAAAAGCGAGCTTTGAAATAGTGGCTCGTTTATAACATTTAAATTTTATGTCGTCTATTAAAAGAAATAAGAGCATCCTCAGGTATCTTATTTGCCATGAAAATTACGACCGGATTGATTCATGAGCCTTTGAAACTTTCTCGGTATCTCGTAACCCGTAATGGCGTGTTCTTTTTAGATGCACGTTTTCGTATGATAAAATATATGTAATGATACTAAAAAATAGTAATTCACGTACATTGAAACTGTTTGTTGTATTTACTCGGTGCTTACATTTTCCTTCATTGCGAACACTTAATTCGATTCAGTGCACTCATCAAACATACCCCACAAGATTATAACGAGTATTTTAATTTTTCAGCGGGGTTGGATAGGGATAATATTTTGTTAATTAATGTGGAACGGGGAGCCTCCCTGTCCAATAGCGGTTGACATTATCGCTAGAGAGTTGCGTAAACATCACAGTGTAAAACACGTTGCCGTTTAGTCAGTTAATTAATTGCCATGACCGGGACCCGGGAGCGCGGCGCGCCCGTCACTTGTCGTGACTTCGTTATACGAATAAATGATTCTGGTACATACGCCTCTGTCTTGATATTGTGGCTATTGGTGAGATTATCTCTTGTATATATTTATTTAATGCACCTAACATAAAAGAACAATGGTTCATGTTGCTTTTCACTAAGACCCAAGCACAATGGGTAAATCGGGAGCAAAGAAAAAGTTCATAATGTGATTTAGATGTTTGCAAAAGCCGCGTTTCTCGTTAAATTTGGCATGAAATGTGACTTGGTAGGCAGCCGTGGGTTCGCATAGACGGCGGCTTATTAAGGTGAACTTATATGAAATATTGTGTACACATACACTTATAGCCCCCAGTATTAAGTAAGCGCATTGCGTGCGGCCCACTACGTATATCGTGTGTGGTGACGTCGAAATATGGTAATATTTACAAATTAAGGTGCTATACTTGTAGGTACTATGTACAGGTTGTTATAGTTATATCACTCATGTAGGGACATTAGTTTTTCAATTTTAAATGTTTTTAATTACAAACCACCATTAGTTTATAAGATAAAAAGTTTGTTCTGCTTAAACTAATTCATTAACCGCACATTTTATAGCATACCTTTAGATCATCCTCTTAACCCCCTGGTATATAATACATATTTAACGTATGTATTGTGATTTTTGTTATTTAACGTATGTATTGTGTCTGTGGCAAAAAAAAGCAAATACCGATATTTTTTTCACAATTTATACGTGTAAAGCGTTTAATTAAGACAAGGTATTAACACCTCAGCTTTTCTTACTTATGAAACGGAGAAAGCTGTTCCGTGTGAAGCTACGGTTTATTGGGGTTGTGTGATTGAAGCCGGCTGCGAGACATGTCACTTGATTTAATTAAGGGACGCTTTCCACCCATTTTCATCGACCTTACACCGACGGCTAATTTTCGACGGAGTCATTACTTGAGATTTATTTAACACTATACCTTCTATATATTTTGCTTTCATTTAAAAGATGGCACTTATAAATTGGATAATGTTTGATTACTTTGTACTTATTTAAAGTCCCTAAAAGTTTACAAAATATATTGATCAATTATAACTACAAAAAAGTATAAAATTACAACTGTTACTCATTTATCTCCAGATTGAAAATAACCGTAGAACTTTGACATCTCCATCATAATTGCATGAAAAAATATAATGAATCGCTGAACCCTCAAACGCGACGTAAAATAAAACAAACTAGATCTTGCGAATCCGCCTTTGATTGCATCGTTTACCCGGGATGGTAGTCATATTTCACGGCGTAACCTCTTCACTTGCAGGTTAACAAATGGGCTTCATTTGTTAAATCGCCAGAAACTATCTTTGACATTGTTAGGATCTCCCTTACAATGTCAAAGATAGTTTCCTTGGGGAAAATCATAAAGAAAATATTTCTCTTATTGTTTTCTTTCACTTTCAAGGTTTTGCATAAGTTGAAAATATTTGAATACCGGAAGAAAATGGCTAGCGATTTAGGCGACAATTTTTTGTAAATCACAATTTTCTCCGTCTAATGCGCTACTCTTGTTGGCCGTCATCACGCGTCGCGGGAGAAGTTTGTTATTAATTCATCGCTTCTCAACTCGCCTGCTTTTACTCGCATTACCGTCACAGTCGAGAACAACCTGCCATTGTACCTACATAGCTTTTATATTTAGACCATTGTTTCGTATAAATTGTCTCTAATATTAGCCTAATATACAAATATATATAACAATATACAATATTTTCTATATCTATAATATCTATAATCGTATAATAATAATATTTCATGCATACTTTCCATACACGTTTATTATTTTTTATTTTTATTTACAAAAGTGTTTCCATTCAATTTAGAAATATAAACAAAACTGCATTTTATTTGTATTTCTAAACTGAATGAAACGAGATCGAGGATAAACGATGCTATTATACACCTTCAAATATAACCGCAATTGCAAACCGAAATAAATCTTGTGTCGATTATGGTGAGCCACAATCGGCAATCATATGATGGTCAAAAAGCGTCCACGCGATGTTGATTGTGACATTGTCTGATGCACGGGTGGAAGCCACGTTCGGGCGCCGGGCGCAGGGCGAGTCGCGGCCTCCACCCGCATTTGTGATGCAAATTGTTGCGCCGCAGAGCGCCGATGCGCTTCACGCCTTACCTGCTGCGCCCAACGTAATTATTATGAAAAATATTCGTTTGTCCGCTTTTACACCCTCATTAACATAAAACGTCGTGTCTTTAACATAAATCCAGTCTTTATATACATTTAAATTATTTCATGTCTATTTTCCACCGAGTTACCCTTTGCGCAATGATATCCGCCTTTAATAGAGGAATCCGATAGCTCGCTGTTGTAGTTTCATATATTTGTGAGAATCTACAACTAGTATTGAACGATATTATATTTCAAACGATTTCGCAAAACAATAAATAAGAATGGAGGTAAGAACTAAGAAGCGTGCGATGAAACCGAGTCGAAGCGTGGGTATTAGAAACGCTCCGATTACCACGCCGGCAGAAGTTTTCTATGTACGGTAGGTAGGTATGCAGGTATATGTAGGCATTGAAAGTCATCAAATATTGGCAATTGCAAATAGCATCAGCGACTGGTAAAATCCATACATATAATGTGTGCATTGAATATATTTACGACAAACTAATTGGGGGCGATGTTAAAGAAGTATAGAACACTTTTCAATGGTTTTTAATTTTTTTGTATGTCTGTTTGTCCTGACTAATCTCCGATACTCCTCGACGGATTCGAATGAAACTTTGTGGTGTATAGATATTAACCAGGCTTAGCCTGGTCAACATCAAAACACTTTTTACTGCGGTAAAATCACAAATTTTGAGAAAAACACAAGAGTCGGAATTTCGACACACTGCAAGCAAACAATAACATCTCTTACATTTATAATATTACTACGCTACGCGAACGAAGTCGCAGGCACCAGCTAGTTAAATGTGTAAAATTATGTTCAACATTTAATATTTAGCTCAGAACAAAATTTCGAACGGAGGATAGCTAGGACACAATAAGACAATATGAAACAAATATATGACTGATGAGATCAAAAGACTTCGAAGGAATATGAACATACCCTTCAAGCACAGGCTTATACATTATCGCCTGGTTTTGTGGAGATCACATTAACATAAGGGTTGTGTTTTTGTTTACGGAATGATATCTGTTTTGACCAAGTATAAAAGTTATAGACATTAGTAACAGTACCGCTGGGGACTTGACCGCGTTCCACTAACGGTATCCATTCCGAAGTGTTTCTCCGGCGCGTGGCACACTTCGTGCGTACATTCACCTCCTCCATCCCACTGTCACCACGGTACATTCTACCACATGCCGTAGACTCGCCGATAATCACTTTTATACTTTCCTAATTATTCCCTTATATGTTCTCTTATCCATATATGAAATTCCAAACGATGCCAAAATGTTGTTCCCTTAAAATCAAACTTGTGTGAGATCGACTTGATAAATTGAGATCAAAATACCGTTAAGGTCGACGTACGTACAACCAACGGCACTTGAGCAAGGCTGAAGTTGATAGGAATACTGTTATTTGTGCATTTTATTTCATTGTTTTTGAATAAAAAAATGTTATTATTGTTTGTAGAAGGTAAACAGTAACTGACAATAGGAAGGACAAAATGACTTCGACATGAAACACACGATAAACTTTATAGAGTTAAGAGAGAACTCGCTCACTTAGTACCTATATACCAGATTAGTAAGACGCCATTGCATTGTAGCCAAATTGAGTGGGCACACGAGATTTAGAGGTTTTTTATTTAGTACATTGTAGATTCGGTCAAGTGTAAAGATATTATGTTAATCGACCTTTAGAATATTAGTTACCTACATATACATATCCCCTTCATAATTACATCATAAAGAGTTTCTTATAATGATAAGAAAATATTTATTTACTACAATTTTTTACAATAAATTCTTGTATTGTTCTTTGTTCCCATTGTTTATTTTAAGGGTTATTTTTAATACCATATTTCATATTATGTTTGTTGCTTCTATGTAAATTTGATGAACCGGTTTAAGTGGTCACAATCTTGCGAAGATGAGGCTGTTCAAGGATATTATACTTTTTATTTCAAATCGGACCCCGGTGACAACTACCAATTAAAGTTGGAGAACTGATTTTATATGGTTTTGAGGCCAATCCAAATGGCATTTGAATTGCTTAATTCAGAGTCACATTTATGTTGTCTGAGGAGCTTCTGGTCGAAATTGTTAATTGATTTGATGAATAGCCATTATCCGGTATTAATATTTTGGCATATCCAGAAGATTCTCACTTCTGTTACATTTAATTGTAAAAAATGTATTGCCAATCAAAATTAAGTACATTTAAATTACCTAAAGTAAAAAATAAAGAAGCTGAAATGATTTAGATTATGTTTGAAAATACCGTTTAAGCGGCTATTTTCGCGTCCTCTACATCTCGAGCGTTATAATTACATCATTTTTGCTTGACTTTTATAAAGCTATTTACAATTTGTATTAAAGTTCAGAAGAATTTGGTTGAAGTGTATGATTTCATCTTGCAAAATATGTGTATGGAAGCGGAATGTTATTGTCGGGGTTAGACACGCAATTTTTATTTTCTTCTCCACCCTCAACCTTGTCGATTGCGCGTGCATTACGCAGCCTCGTTACCCAACACGCACCTTTTTTGAGCTCATCATACCCAACACGCCTCTTACCTCTATTTGAGGGCATCACGTTTGCCCAAATAACGCGTTTTATCGTTTTACATAGTTGTGACCTTAACGGGGCGTCTTCATGGAAATAAACCCCGTTTATTTACTGCGCTTTTTCTTCATTATATAGGTAGTAGCAAATTATACGCGGGTGAATTATTGGTTTTACGAATCCTAATTCCTTACAATAGCGTACGGGGCCACAGTTACTTGCGTGTGCGTGATCGCTTTACTCGTTTTGCTGTAGGTATAATATATTCATATTTTCACCACCTTTGCATCCTAATGTGCCGTTTCCTTTCTCAATACCGCCTTGTTCTTATACCACTTTTGCTATAATAAATGGTTCATTTTTATATACTGATCTTTAAAATATGCATTATCCTGTACGTATAACTGTTGCTTTCATTTAAACCGATGACTAATAAAAAGTAGTTTTGTTTATTGTTATCCCCAGAACTGTAAAAGGCAAAGATCATGTGGACATCCTGAAGTATATTAGCTACCTATCGTTGCCATTTTACTATCAAGAGCAAGAAATATTTAGAACTAAGTAAACCAGACCAGTTTCAGCTTGTGATAGAGTGCGACTATAAAGTAGGTACACCATCGTTACTGCGCTCGATTGACCAACTTAAATTTAGGACCATTACGATTCTGATCACCGGTGAACTAAACTGTTTCAACTGTTACAAAATAGACGCGCTTCCAGCGCTTTCTCTGCAATAATACCAATGCAATAAAATATTTAAAATAGTGGCAACTGGCAGACGAGGTTTTCTAACAATACATACCTAAGTGCACTTCTGTCAGCTACATAATAAATTTTATTATTACTAACTGTTCTAACCTCACCGACGTGAGCTATATGTATTTGTGTTTTCTTTTAACACAAAAGGTTCGCTCAAGCGGCTAATACCAATTGCAAATTTACGCGCACCAATGTCATGGGAAGTCAATAAACAAGCATCTGATCTATATAAAAATGTCATTTGGTTTGTACACTTTTAAAACATAAGTTCTTTACTGATCCATGACAAATTTGGATGTAAAGGGGCACTACGATGTCGCCTGTTCAAACTATTGTATAAGGTTCACATTAGGTGTGTAATATTACACAAACGTATATTAAATTCAGACAGAAGATTAAAAATAACAAATATACGTAAAGAAAAAACATAAAGTTGTATCTATGATAAATCTTTCTAACCGGATTCAAGTTTTCCGTATATTTTTTTTTAGAGAAGATAGCCATGCAGCTTTGAACTTCGGCATTTACTGGCATGATCAACAATAATAATTATTATTGTGAAGTTTGCAAATTGTCTAAGTACTTTAATTCTTATTTTATAAATCTGCTAATCGTATTATGCTTACATATTACTTAAAAGGATGGAATTGGAATCGAACTAGTTATGCCGGGTTGATTATCTATCGCCATATATTAATAGATATTTAATACTCTGGTAAAATAGTCTTATCAGAAATATTTAGTCTTTTCAAAACATCTTTAATTAAAAAAAAGGTACTGAATATCATCAGTAGAATTTTAAAACAAAGTATCATTATCATAGAGCAATGACCCATAGTCTAGAAGATCTCATTTAGAAGTGAGTGAGTTCGTGTGGCCATCTTAACTCTTGACATTATATTTAACTCCTCACTATTGTGCTAATATTTGACGAGCAGGCGTGCGCAATGGTACAGGTCTCGGATAAAGCGGAGCATGTTGCACCAGTGGTCGCTGGTTGGAATTCCACCTTGATCATGGATGTTTATCGATGTATTTATAAGTATTCATATAATAAAAATCTTAAATATGTAACATTTTTTTAAATTTAAAAAACTTATTCAATTTATTTCCGTTGTCTAGTACCCGTAACGCAAGTCTTTACGGTACTTGCACGGGGCTAACGTATGTGATATGTCCACAGATGTTATTTATTTTATTATACATTCTTCCTTTTATACTTGGCTGGCCTGAATCGCGAGGAGGATATAAACGAAACAAAACCATCGTCTTCGTCGCAGTGTCAAGAGCAAATATTTGGGTAGCTGCAACATATTATGTCCCTGGTGGTATGCTATCCGAACACGCCGACACGTGTGCACTAGTCAATAAGCCCAGACACATTATACTAAATGTCCAACGAGTACGTATTTTGATTGTGCGAGGAAAAATATCTACAGAACATACTTCTTATTAATAACAAATAACTTCTCTATGGGAAATACCTAGTACAGACGAGGCAATTGTGCCGTCGACGTGCTGTAACGGCTATTTTAAGTTAGTGATCACAAATCGCAAAAACTTGTTTCATAGTTATAAAATACAGATTGTATCGACGACAGATTAAATTTAAACGTTTTCAGTGTACAAAATTTGTATTTGTGGTCATTGGGGGTCGATTTTATGGTCGAGTGAAACTGCGGGGCACAACTAGTAAGTTAATAAAGACTATCTCATTCGTATCATAACTTTGCCTAAAATACGTGCCCGAGAAAAATGGCGAGTTGACGACGAATACTAGTTTAAATCTACTTGGCGTTTTCACAAAATGTGCTTTTTACTATTCGTCTGTGGAAGTTTCGCATGAACCGCTTGAATCCCGGTCGTCCGTTTGTATCCTATAATAGCCATTTGAGGCTTAAACTGGATGAAAAATGGTGCTTAAGTAAAGTGAACTCTGTTTATTTTGCGATGGTTACAGACTGACAATGTTTTGTGTATGATTTTGTCTTCATGTGGTGATAAGGGATAGTTCTGTAGTTTAGATTTAAGCATTTAATATAAAGAAATGTTAGCAGATGCTCTATTTTTAGTTTAAACATGATAGTAATGTGTTATTAATGTATTGTACCTACGTTGTTACAGCAGGTATGTGTCTATTGAACGGACTGCTAACAAAATATAACCTATATTCAATTTGTGCCCTAATAATATACCTACGCCGTAGCTCGGACTAATAGGAATTAATAGATTGGAATAAATAAAAAAAATATTATTCCATCATTATTTGCTGGTTTTCTTTTTTATTTAATTCAAAACTTGATTGTAGATGATAATTAAATATACTTGTGAGCGATACGACCATATACGATAGGTGGCGGAAAACGGCTGGAGACGGATAGCTGAAGACCGTGTGTACTTGGGGAGGCGTACGACCAGTAGGGGGCAAAAACAGGCTGGTGATGATGATACGGCAATAATACTTTAAGCCGCACTTATTATAATTATTATAAACTGTATGAGAGCCACCGGCTCGCGAAGTAGGTAAACACTTCAGAGCCGTCATCTATTATTTAAGTGCATGTCATCATAAATTGTCAGCAAATTGTCACTCTTATTCAACAAACGATGCATAAAACTTAGTTTAATAACTGCTGCATAGATAAGCAGCAACAGAGTTTTCTGATTCACTAGACTTATGCTTAGTAGGTATAGAATGTAAATAAATATTTAGACAGGTTTGTATTAACGGCGATAGGTGCGGCCGCCGAGTCGTCGATGCGGTGATGAGCGTGGTGTTTTATGTCCAGGGTGTGCCGCGGCGGGCGCGCCTGCTAATTTTGATAAAAGCTTCGGCGACCGCACCCGCGGCCTCCCGCCGGCTGCCCTTGCTCTAGCCGTCGACAGCAGTCACGCTCACCCCCTATATGCCCTTTTATTCTTTTTTTTTTTCGACTTTCGGACAAGTCAGGAATATTACTTTTTACTTACATACCAAATAAGTAGTCCACGACTGTGTATGTGTGAATATTTCAGATCCTAAGCGACTAAGATAAAATATATATTTTCTTTAAGTTTTTTTACCAATATTGTGTCTAAATTTGAACACAATTGGTGATTGAGAAGATTTCGGTTATTAAAACATATGAAACCTACACAAGCCTTTTTAAATGTATAAAGTTGATTATTTTTTTTAATATGTGCGCTATAGAAGGTACGTCGACTCCTTCTAATATCGTCATGGTCTTATGGACGCAGCCTACTACATCTTCGTTTAAAAAAATTAAAATGTTAGGCCTAGTTTTTGCACACTGAACCTTAACGTTTTATGTCACAAACATGCACGATTTAAGAGAGATCGGGTGTTTTTTGTGAGTTACAGAGCACTTCTTTATTTAGTGGGTACTGCCTTACATTATATAAATTACATATATTTAAAACATAATAAATACATACATTCATATAAATTTTAAAACATAAAGACTAAAAAGTTTATTATTTGGGAACTTATTAGCCATACGAGAAACTTTTATGTATTTTTTTTATTTATGTCTTAGTTGTTTTTAAATGATCAAATAGGATAAATAGTGTAAGGTTAGCAGTTAGGTACTTAGGTAGAAATACACCGCGAAATGTTTAGCCTAACTTAGCTAAATTATTGAGTAGGGATTCGTCAATACAAATATTAAGTTGTAATGCTGACAAGGCGTGGGCGAGGTAGGCGTGGCGACGCTCCGCCCAACTAAAGCCCGCCCTCGCCCTTAAGCCACCTTTTCATAAAAATGAACAGGCATTTTTCGTCAAGGCATTAGTATTACGTTCTATCGCAGTTAAATATCAAAATGCAGAAATTATGACATTTTAATTTCTCGTTACTCTGATACTTTCTATTCTATTGCTTTATATACCTAATTATAATAATTTATTGTGTTTGCACAAGAGATTGTCACAAGATTGTCTGATTCGTTTTTTTTTTCTTGCAAGTATTATTTAAAATATAATTATAATATTTAGTCGGTGATTGGGCGAGGGATGAAGGCACAGGGATGAGAGTGGCAGGCCCGCGGGGCAGATAAACTCGTTAGAACAAGATAGGTGAAGCACGCTCGGCGGCGCACCAGCCAGTATCCCTGTAATCACGTTGCTACTTCCGACCCCGACAACCTCGATCCACCCCAAATTACTTTTGTATTCGATCGTCAATCTAATTTACAGACCATAAAACATTTTTCTCTCAAGTTTGTTCTCTCGCGACGAGTCTCAACGAGCTCACTAAAATAATGTTTTAATGTCGTCGGATCGTGCTCGGCCAGCGCTCCCTAGGAGCACCTAGTCGTCGTCGCTAAAAGCTTCTTGTTGACCTAACGTTCGATTCGAGAGGTACAGCAACGCTCTCGTCATTGAAATTGATTGCTCTGTCGCGTAATTTGTTTGCCAACACCTTCTGCAGCGAGCAATTCTCACCGGAGAAACGTGACGTAGTTCTCTCGTCATCGTTCGCGTAAATAATAAATGGAACCCACCGTTATTGCTACGGGCGCCTCACAGAACAACACCTCCTGTTATATTAAAGTGTCATTACGAGTTGTGTTATAATGTTATTAATGTCACCTCTAACTTAACCGTTATGTAGTTTGTTCTGTAAATTGAGTAACTCTTCACATACAACTAAGCATTCAGCCTGAACTGCTCAAAACTATGTAAATATCAATGTGGATCATTGATAACTCACTCACACTTTATAAACGGTAATTTAATGGGAAAATTAAAATGTCCTGCTGCGAGTATTACTTAAATACACAACGATGATAGGTATCGCATAGTCAGAAGCATACGTTAAGTGGCATTAAATACTTGTCGTTCATTTCTATGGCTCTCAAGTCTCACTACAACACCCTTGCAATCGCATAAAAGCTATACCGATAACTTGGCGCGATAAATGTTTTGTTCATAGTTTTTGGCTGAACAACATCCGACTAGATTTATGGATCCTTATCCTGTAAAAAGAGGAATTATTTGTATTTATATAAATAATATGTTTTAATCGCGTTTTCGATGACGGCTCTAACGGTTACGTTGAAATTTGAAATATAAGTGCATACGTAGAAAGTCGATTTAGCTAAGAAACCCCACGTCTGGTAAAATTAGTGTTTTTAATATTTTCACACAAAAATATTTTCCCATATTTGATGGTTGTTAGTGTACGACAATTTCGGCGCCGCCACGACGGAATTATAGGTCTGTATGTTGGTGGTTCGCTTCCCGATTCACGCAATTTTTCATGAAACATTTTGGAGCGAAGCTCGGTCACCAAGCGCAAGTAAATTAACCGCTACTACATTAATACATAATTTGAAATTGAACTCTTTTCTTTCTTATTGTAAACATTTCTAACTATTTGTAGGCTTTGCAAAATCAAAGGCCTTTTTTTAATGTGTGACGCGTTTTTCTGTGCAAATTATTGGTTTGATAAATTTATTGTGAACATAAATAACGTAAATTAATATGTTATACATAGGTACTTTAATGACGCTCATGTTCTAAATAGAATCTATTAGACATGGGTACAAATCGCTAATGTAAATCAATGGCTCATTTGCCTTTTGAAACTAAAAATGAAACCTGATCCCATTGCACGGTTCCAACGCCGTAGGAGGGTCTGTTCAAAGGCAGCCGGACAGTCCCCAAGGAGGAGAAGTCTGGCCTTTTCACTGACGTCAGCCTGTCGTTAAAGGAATCCTGGTACTTGTAGATCCGGGACCCTCTAATTATAGCGTCTGAAGGCATCCGCAAGAGTTTAGCCGGTATTGCACTGAGTGTCGAGTCCGACATAGGTCTAGAGGCCACCAGGGCTCCTTGATGTCATACATAAATGCCCCTGCGATAACAAAAAAAGGCCGTTGCTTCCCCCATGACCATGCCTTTGTGGTCTTCAAGGCTATGCCACACAGGGCTACATATCGGCCAGATAAAGAGCAGCTCAGCTGAGAAATCCTTGATATGTATTCCGTACATCTGAATCAGCGACGGCGGCGTTGATTGGGACTCCTGGCGGCTCCGATTCGGACGCATTGGTGGCGTGCTCCTTTGAAGTACTGGGGCCAGGGGTCAGGATGGAAACCTGACCCCATTATTGGTTTCCCGGATATCTGCCGCCGATATCGGTGGCAGAGCGTAAATGACCCTGTGCTTGTGAAAGAATTAGTACTTAAGTAATTTGAGTCTGGAAACTTAAAGTTCTGCCGAATGTCAACGGCCGTCATTTCATCGATAGCCCAAGATTTTCGGTTGCTTTATGACAAACTCTTGTCCTCTGTTCTTTTGCGTCTCTTGTTTTATGTCAGCAGTCAGGGTTCGTATTATATTTATAGCTACACATTACCGTGTCTTAATTAGTCCAAATCAAATAAATATTATTAATAGTATAAAAATAATTGTATTGTTAATTGTTGTATGCAATTTAAATACAATAAATATTCAAAATTCTAATAGTGCGCATTCATAGGTAGGTACTTTAATCAGCGAAATGAAGTTGTAGCAGAAACAAGATAAGCCCACAATTAGTAATGCGCAGTATATAGTAATGGATGGCCCGGTGGAGGTGTGCACGAGCGTTCCGTCACTAATAACTCTGTAATTGGTATCGAAGCTCACCTCAGCCGGATTACTGAACGTCTAATTGAATGCGAGACGGTTTCTCGCCGCCGCCTTCCAGCGACACGCTCGACTTCGTTTTGTTGCGGTCAAGTTGCCCCAGTGTGCCGCTCGGGGCCGGGGGGGCCGCACAATTACACCACCTCGTGAATTAAATTGCCGTACGAGCAGCCGCCGGCCGCCAGCCGCTGCGTCACGAGATCAAACGCGACCCCACACCGGCTGCGAACGAGCGAGATTTACCAACCGCAAAGTTACGAGCTCCGGATAATCATCTCGTGTCAATTAGCTAATGAAAAATATAGATATAATACTCACGTAATTAAAATTATGACGATTACACTCGGGCATCTGGTTTGATCCCTGCCGCCTCGGTATTTAAGTAGTTTGTCAAAGGAACAAATTACTCGATGACGAGGAAATTGAAGTGTTTACCGAAGCTCGAGCGTACTTCGGTATCGTTAACATCATTTGTCGTAAATTGGATGCCATTTTGTCTTGGCTTTATTGTTTTCCTTCACAAAATACTTTTCACTTTACATTACGGCTTATTTATATGTAAATGTGTAGGAACCATTTCGTGTGGAGATTGATAGTTGAAAGATTGACACAGGTGCCGAGTTTAAAGTTTATGATGATTTTGTAAATGGTATATGTCGGTAGTATTTGTCTTGATACTGGTCTTAAATCTTGAATACTTAAATTATATATAGTAGCACTACGAAGGTGAAGACAGTAATATTTTGTGAAGAATATATTAAGAACAATATTGGGAGAGCATGTTTGCATAATACAATATTTCTCAATGCATTATTACACAACGTCATGGAATGCTTTCTTAAAAATGTTGTTTCATCTAAATAACACGAAAGATGTTTTGAAGGAGAGTTTTATTAAGTCTGTTACGAGGCGTTGGTTTTAACGCACCTGCCCGAAGTAATGTGCCGGGAGAGATAGTGTGCGAAGTGTTTACAGTAGTAACGCACGCGCCCGCCGCTGGACCGGCGCCAACTCCTCCTCTCAACAGGTAAATGGATCCCGGCCGGTTCCCATGACATCACACTGTGTATCGGCATTACGACTTTTAAATCTCTGATTCATCTTATGTTTTTTGCCAAAAGTTAGCCAACAAATCTCTCTCAATTTTATTGACAGAACGAATGAGTGGCTAAACGATTAATTGTTAATTGTCATGTCGTGTTTAATTTTAAACGCTCCGTATTCCCCGGAATATTTACGCGCAGACAAAGTGCATAAATAACGTTGAGGCACTTTTTATTTGTAAAATAGCCAAAGGAGATAACGTCCGGTCCACAAGCGGGAGCAGCATGTGCATCGGACAGCGGCGCGGCTTGTTATTAACTTTTTAAGCGATTGTGTTAATTAGCGCGCTTCACTGCGAGCTGCCCTCGAGCGCCGCAAAAAACAATAAACGATACGTTTCCCTATTAATTAAACATATAGATTCCAGACTATCTGGCTCGTGTTCCACTATAAACATTCTACTGTTATATAAACACACTGCGCCCACGGTGTACTTGTACCTACTACTCAATTTTAATACGAGTCGTAGTGACTTTTACAATATTTATAGGAGCTTTTTCTGACTCAACATGTGCGCTGGAGAAGATAAATGATTTTTTTTATATCTTTAATATCTGTGGACATATTATCACACAACGTTAGCCTAGCCCCGTGCTAAGTACCGTAACGACTTGCGTTACAGGTACTAGATAACGGAAATATATTTTCTAAATTTTAGAAATTTTATGGATATAAGATTTTTATTATATAAGTACATATAAAAATAAATATATAGATAAACATCCATGACCAAGGTGGTATTCGAACCCGCGACCCCGGCGCAACATGCTCCGCTTATCCGAGCCCTGTACCACTGCGCCAGCCTGGTCGTTAAAATCTGAAGTTAACGTGTTAAACATACGTAATATATGATATAGGTAATTGTAAGTTTTTATTTATTTATTAGTACAACCACATCATAATGTATTTATTATACAAACAATTTTTGATAAATTATAAAGGTAATTTATCTGATACTTACGACAATTATATTATATATAAATATTAGTTTTGCAAGGATTTTAAAAGTATTAACGTCATCTTTTGTTTGTTGCAGCAACTGTTCAGATCGCAACAGGCGGCCGCTGCGGGCGGTCAGGCGGCTGCGGCGCAACTGCAACTCTTACAACAGCAGCAACAACAATTTCAACTGCAACAACAGCTGGCGGCGCAACAAGCCTTTAACCAACCGCAATATGTCATAAACACTGGCCAAGAGGGTGCACCTTATGTGAGCGCCTTGATAGCTGGAGTACCTCCTTACTATGGAGTGCCGGCACCGTGGGGCGTGTACCCAGGCATCGTCGCGCAACCGGCGCAGCAACAGGCCCAGCAGCAGCCGAGACGGCCGCTTACGCCGCAGCAGGGCGAGCAGCAAGTGAACGGGCAAGGACAATATGTGATACCGTACTACGACCCCAGCTCGCTGGTGATGGGCGGACGCAACGGCACGCCGCTGCGGCTTGTATCGCC
>LUGF01037261.1:331376-350459 GCA_001625245.1 Calycopis cecrops
CCAAGTTCAGGTGCCTAAACACACACACCATCCGCCGATATGGTATCAAGTGAGTTGCGACTTGCCTGATACCCGTATGAACAGCGTTACAAACTATGCGGCTAAGTGAGCCCAGCTTAAAATACACACAGTAACATATGCATGTAGAGGATACAAACAAACAACATAATTTGATAAAATATGTTTCCATGTAGAATGTTTACTTACATCATAACTAATTTCCTATTGTTTTATATGTTTAAAAGTTATTGTAAATTGTATTAAAATGGACACAACATATTTTTTTTACATACGTAAAAAACATCCACTTTCCTAACGTGCTTAAGATATAAAATTGATTTCATTTTAATTTATTCCTTAGATATTGAAATGTGTAAATTGTAAAGCTACAGCGATACAGAAATATGTAAATCTCATAAATGTTGAAAAACACTTAGGTTGGTTGCATTATACGAGTAGAAGTGTGTTACTGGGCCGTTTAATATAGTTGTACATAGCTTTGTATATGATTATTAAGTAGTGTAAATGGTACTGAATCAATAAATACATTTTTGCATGTTCCTATGTCTGTGTGCGCACACGTGCTGCAGCGCTACGTGAATTATTCGCGTTTTGAACGCCATTTGTTTGTATTACAGAGCCGTTAGCAGTTTAGCGCAAGGTTTAACATCGAACGGCGGAATGTTCGGATCATCATCTTCGCTATTGAGCAAACTTAGCGGAGTCGGCACCATCTCAGGTTGGTACGGCGTTAGATCGATGTATTTACAGCATACCACGACACTTTTGTCACACCGTATTCTCTATGTGTAAACACATGTTTATTTATTGGTGCTTATATAACCAGCTAACAAACTTTTAATTAACGTTTTGATCACTTTCAACTAATTATTTTAACATGGTGGTTGCTTACCATATCTATTATCATTCGTACATGTACAGTAGCAAGAGAACAGGGACTCGTAGACTGACCGGCGCCAAGGACTTCACTTTAAAAATATTTATTTTCCCGTGTCACACCACGTGTGACAAACTCACACCACCGGCCGACAGCTTCCGTGCTCTCTCGGGACACGGGCCACTACCGACTGGCTCACTCGGACTGCAAATGTTTGTGGCAACCTTGACATTTACGACTTATTAATATCGGAATACTATCTGCTCTGTGTGGGAACTGAATGTTAATATACCGGGTTTTTCAGGCTGAAGCTGAAGTATGTGCCATTATATTCTATCCTTACTGATGACGACAAATTCATTGGTATTATATGTATATTTAATTGTACCTATTTTGTTTCTTTTATATGACATTTTAGACAAAAACCTTTAAACACTTATCATTGTCAATGTTTGAACAAAAACATGACAACAAATAAAATAATAGTTTAAAAAACTAAAAAAACACGCTTCATCAATCCTGCAATCAATCCTGGCGATCCTAATAAGGATGATGGGAAATTGTTATGAAATTATTGCATTGTCATCGATCCTTGATACGTATGCAAAGTTTCAATTTAATCAGACTTCTAGAAACCGGTGAAAATTAAGCTCAAAGATTCCGTTACATACATACATACAACCCGAGCTAATAAAAGCGTGTTAATAATAATATGACAAATGGAAATAGTTTTAGAGACTGATTAATAGGACTAATTAAAATTAGGTGTTTAGTTGTTGTTAGTAAAAATACAGTGCTGGCAATCTCAATGAAGTGTAATTTCATGTCTGGATCAACGGATTTAGCATTTTGTCTGAAACCAAGACATGTATCCTTAAAGATTTGCCACCCAAGCCAAGGCCGGCAACGCGTCTGCAAGACACCCAGTTTTGCGGATGTCTATGGGCGGCGGTAGTCACTAACCACCTGCTCGTTTGCCCCCTAACCATAAAAAAAAAACCCAAAGGCGTATTACCTGTACACTAGCGATGTCCCGCACCATCCGAGGATAGAGCTAGCGATACCGCCCTGTAGTTGAGTCTTAAGTTCTATCAGGGTCCTAAGCTAATATCCAGCGTGGCGTCACTGCGCTTTATGACTGATTCGCTAAATAGAGAACAGGAGTCAACTTAGAAAAGAATATTGCTACTTGCTTCGGCGGAGCAGCTTTCGGCGGCACTAGGTATAATATTGCCAGACGCATCATGCCCTCCGTAACTTTCTATGATTCAGAAATAAAGAGTTAATTCTGTGAAGCATCTTAGAATCACACTTGCTCGTGCTCTCACCTTTCATGAGCAACGTAACCAAAGTCTTACTGGCTTTGTTGGTTATGTATAACCGTGGTATGTCTTACACAAGCTTTTTATTTAATAAACGCTTATCTCAAACATAAGATCTTCAAGGTTTGTATATCCGTCCGATACTGGCATATTCCAGCGTAGTATTCTTTCACGGTAGACACATGGAGATTTTTCAGAAAGTGTAAAATCGTTTCTTGCGAATAGCCACCGGCTGTCCGTGTTACGTCCGCAATGTCGACTAGCTAACTACGATGACAAATAAAATATGATCCAAGCTGTGTGACAATCACTGTTCGTTGAGCAGACACGTTCTGCTGGACGAATACGACCATATCACAATAACTGCCTTATGACTTCAGCAAACAACGTCTCAGACACGACTCCACAGCAAGTGTTGTAAGGAACGCGCGATGACGCGATGTTGCACAGAGACACTTGCACAGAGACAGACACACACTGACACACCCTGACTCTAAATGTACACAGAGACCCGAAAAGATCCGTGATTTGATTCTATGTCAAATAATGCCGTCGTACCGGTTAGGTAATATTATACTACCGCGCGCGTCTTCTCACTCGTCAGAGGGTGAAGAAGGGATGCCCCAGTCATGACTTTATCCCGCGATCTCTTTGGCCATGAGAATAATGTAAACATTCTCATATCTAGATGCACATCTCACATCTGCGAGTGGAAGGGGCCGATCCCCTTTTCAACCCCAAACCTAGTGAGTACTTAACGAGCACTCCTACCAAGCCGATGAAAGTATACTATATAAATATAAAAATATTTCGTATAAATTTTCCGATGTATCGCACCTCAGTTCAAATAGTGTCATAACTCAAAAAATTTAAAAATCTGTTTTATTATAGGTACTATTTTGGCCAATTTGTTTGGTAAATATCAAACTCAAAAAAATCAATTTTTGAGACGACAGTTTGATATTTGCCAACGTAATAGTGTAATAAAACGAAATTTTAATTTTTTTGAGTTGTGACACAATTTGAACAGAGGTGGCGATATATTTGAGCGTAAAATAACACTGCACGCATACTGTGCTCATCAACACATGTAAGTGTAGCTCGCACACGGCACAATTAGTCGGCACTGTGACTGTTTGGTAGGGACGACTCGCGGTGTAATCACTTCGGTTGTGACTTGTGACCACAAATTACAAATTCGTTTGTGAGATGATACAATGAAAATTACAATTGAATTAAAGATTACCTTGTCCATGCCAAGAATGGCTGAATTTAAGCTAAAAGGCAAAAGGGCAGGAGAGTGAGATGGTAAACCAAATACCAAAGGCAACGGTCTTTATATTATACTAGTTGCACCCTACGGTACCCGCGTAAATTTCGATCCCGTGTTAAATAGAAAATCATCTCAAGGCATCCCATAGGAACATTTTTTCGGGATAAAAAATCCTGTGTTAATCCAAGTTACTCTCTATGGGAGTGCCAAATTTCATGAAAATCGGTTCAGCAGTTTTTGTGTGAAGGAGTAACAAACAAATAAATAAACAAACATACAAACTTTCGCATTTATAATATTATTAGTAAGATATCCTGAGGTTGTTAAACGTACCAACCTCAGGATGTATAATATCGCGTTTACCAATACATTTTATAAATCACAAGAGGCATAGCCGTCTGTTGTGAGAAGCTTTCCTAATTTCCCCGCAATCACATTATCATTTCAAAAATAGAGACGAACATTCTTAATTTTATTAATGTACAAAATAGAATAATAACAAATGAAACATTGATATTTATTTTTAAAGGTAACTTCAACTTTCCGCTGTTGAGACTTTAAACCGTCAAAGAGCGCTCACATGAGAGATATGCCTCGGGTAATTAACTCCAAGCCTGTGTGAGCAGTAGGTATAATATAACAAATAATTACGTCTACTGGAAACCCACATCGTACCTACAACGTGTTGCACATAAAAAATACTAGTTGTTTTGTTCTTTATGGTTGTTTTGTTGCAATTATATACCAACCAAAATTATACAACGTACGTCACGGTTGTATACATACACAAACACCTTAATCACTGCACACATCTTCACACTAGATCCTTTACAGTTTACAGGGTAGAGACTGGGTAGGGAGCGATTCGAGTGCCATGCTACGATCATTACAAGAATGACGATATACATACTATGCTAAGCTTACAGTGGACTGAGTATTTAAGATTGCATCTGGACACCTTCTTTTTGGAACTATTCGAGTTTTAACAACGATATCAAATAAATGGTGTAAATGTTAGTTAATCATATGATTGAACTTGCCGTACTTGTTAGCATACATACATACATATACATGACTAGAGATTTACAAATTTTTACATTGGAAATGTAGTCATTGATTAAAAATTGGTTCTATTTGCAGTAAAAATGCTACTCTTCCACACCGACGCTGACCTGATTTAAGGGCTACTTTGAGTTTTGTACGACAAACGTTAATTGCATATAAGCTAAACTAGAAGGTCAACATACAACAAACGAAACCCGACTGCTTAAAATATTTTTAAAGTGTCGCTCGCGTTATCTAGACGAATAATCTAATGTCATTTCATAGTTTGAAATACGTCCAGTCGTTTAGGCTGTAGCAGGAAACATGGAGATAAAATATACACAGAACATGGAAATAAAACATACAGGAAACGGAGAAATAAAAATACGTTTAAAAATGTTCAATGTCCAAAATGCCTTATTGCCTATGAGCATAACATTCCTTTATATCCCTTTTGTCTATTCGATTTTTCGTAATATCCATCATCACAGAACACCAGGTTGTGCCGTTATTTCTCCATAACTTAAGGTCCGATACCTCTTATTTGTCTTCAATCCACTTGGCACTCAAAATTGCACAACCCACCGACCCACCACTTGTCCGTCTGCCTACCACGTCAGGTACGTGGCTGGCAGGCAGGCTTTACACATATTATGCCGACGGTATAGAAGTACTACTCGCAGACATGCCACGACTGCTTCCAGTGTCGTCCTAGTTCGTAGTGCTTCTTATAAACGGTAATAGATCTTTCTAGGGTGGATATGTTGATGATGAGAGAGATGTTGTGGACTAAGCCCTTTGGTACCACTAAGGGCGTAGGCGTGTATTAACACGACGAATTGTCAATTCCTTTAGAACGTAGTGAAGTCCGTAGCTACGGTTAAAATTTAATAAATACATTAAACGATTTAAAATTTTATATTGTATTCTTTAAAAGAACCAAACTGACATTTAGTTGTTAAAACATTTTTTGTTTTAACATTTTTTATTTTAGATGGACTGGTTGACCGAAAGTTGACCTTAACTATTACGTACTAGATAAAAAAATAAAAGACATAATGTCGACTTTATTTTAAAATCCCGATTTATATTCAGTCTTTATAAATACTGCGCACATGAGTAAATATTATTGGATTGTTTTTAGGGCACTGGGCACAGTTGTAATAATAGGTGTTATACATTTTTCAATGTTTGACGCGACCCCGATCACTGTATATTATCGTATATTATATGCACTTAAGAAAAGCTAAAAAGCTGTCACTCACTCCTCAGCAGGCATGCCAAGAAACTAATTTCATTTTAACTGCGACAAATAAATTAGGGCTCACCTGTTTATTGGGTGTGCCGTTGGGTGTGTAATTTATAATTTTTTACACAGATTTATTAACGAGATAAAAACAATATTAATTACCATTGACGCTCGTGCCCACGTCTTTAGCAGAATATTGTGTACCGGTCTCTTGGTGTCATTACGTGATTTCCTGACTTTTAATTTATTTTTGCTCGCCCCCTTTGTTCGTCCGATTTATTTATTTTTAAATAACCTTCGTGAAAAAGTGTTTCCAAATGTGAAGTATTCTCTACAGTCATTTATTTATCTGCAGAAAATGAACTCGCTTCATTTTCTACAGATAAAATTAGACCACTGTACTTACCAATACCGTCAACTATTACCGGGGGTCAGATGGAGCTCTAACCTGAAATATTGTGTGGCCTAGACGTTGGCAGAGAGACTTACGTATATTTGTTCATCTTGCTCCCTGAATAAAAATAACCGTCGTGATATACTCTAGCACTCTTTCATTCTACACTCTAATTGTTCCTAATTATAGGTCTTGCAGTATATTTTTTATTTATTTATTTATTTATTTTTTTATTGTGAAAACCAACAGCGTACAATACGAACATAAACAAATAATATACAACCAACAGTAAGGCCAATAACAGGTTTTCCTAAGTATAAACATCATTAAAGTAATTTTGCTTTGGACTTTTAAGTGAAGTTGGACATACAATTTAAAATATCTATGAGTTTAATTAAGATCTAAATCTAATTAAAAAAAAAAAACTTAATTTATAAATAAACACAAGATGTACGGTATCTTCCTTATAACTTAAGCCTTAAAATTATTTGTTAAAACATTTTTTAATTGTGCCTTTGATTGTGCAAAAATGTCTATATTGTCGAATTTCCTATGTAATTCATTATATACACGTGGCAATCTGCTCATGACTGAGTTAGCGGAGTAATTAGTGGTGCTCTTAGGTACACTGAACAATGGAGTGTGTTTGGTACGACGCTTTGGTGCGCAATATGATATCATGCTAATAAGTTCTGAACAGTCCAGTTTACTATGTACGATATCATGGAGGTATCCCAAATTCAGGATAATGCGGCGTTCCTCCAGAGTTAAAAGGTTGTTTAGGTGACAATCTTCCTTGTAACTTACTGAAGGTTGACTATTACGATACAGAATATGCTTTACAAACTTTTTTTGAACCCGTTCTAAACTCTTTATATGAGTGATATATTGTGGTGTCCAAATAGAGCACGCATACTCTAGAACGCTACGAACATATGCAAAGTATATAGCTTTTATAGCACGTAGGTCTTTGAAAGGCCTACATACCCGGATTACAAGGCCAAGATTTTTAAATGCTTTTTGAGTGATTGTATAATTGTGAAGAGAAAATGTCATTTTACTGTCAAAGCGCACACCCAAGTCTCTAACGTCTTTAGTTCTTTCAATTATACTACCATTAAAATTGTAGGGAAAAACGAAGGGCTGCAACTTACGCGTGAAAGTGATGCACTGACATTTATTTATATTTACGTTTATTCTATTATCTTCATAATATGCATATAATGTATTTAAGCCTGATTGAAGCTGTTGACAGTCTTCGATAGTTTTAATTTGACGAAATAGCTTTTTATCATCTGCATACATGAGATATTTAGCGTGATTTATGGAGCTAGATATGTCAAACAGGTAGGAGTTATACAGGAGTGGTCCTAAATGCGATCCTTGTGGAACACCTGTAGGTATTTTAATGAAATCCGAACTGAATCCACCTATGACCACTGCCTGGGAACGATTGCTTAAGTAGGACTTAATCCATCGCAATAGGTCACCGTGAACTCCAAGTCTGTGAAGCTTCCGTAACAGTATCAAATGGTCTACGCGGTCAAAAGCCTTTTCAAAATCCGTGTAAATGACATCCACCTGGCCGCCTTTTTCAATATTCCTTAGTATAAAGTCAGAAAAACATGTTAGGTTAGTTATTGTTGAACGATTTTTAATAAATCCATGCTGATTATTGGGAATACTTTTCTCAACTACAGGATAGATGGTGTCATATTATTCATATTATTTACACAGATATTTCACGTCGTCACAGACTTATTACTTATCCTAGGACCTAAGCTACTTGTTTAAAATTAAACTTATTGTAATTATATTCATACAAATTGAGTGCATAATATGCTCAGAAATCTAATACTGTAACTTTTATAAGTAGTCGTACTTGTAAGTTGTATGTACCTCCAGTTGTTAACGGTAACGTAGAATAGCGAGAAAGTATATTATATATTGTGTCAGAATAAGACGTATGTGAATTGTGTGAGAACAGTATATGAAGGACACATGTCAGATTTACCACGTAAGCTAGTTGAGACACGGGGACATGATTGGAATATAAGAGTTACACAGGCGTGTTCTACAAGTCTTCGCTGTTTTGACTAATTGCTAAATTAGATCATAAGGTGAATGCTGCCGAACTAATTTGGTAGTAATTGCTACGGACCATTTATTGTTTAATTTTTAGTTTATGTTAATTACTTTCTTATTTAGTAGTATGCAGGTAGTTTCTTTGTCAGAAAAAAGGCCTAGTCTAAACCTTAGATTTAGAATGTGCAAGATACACAATGTCAACAGAGGCGAGACAGAAAAAATATTTGACAAATATCAGAATTACTACAAAAACACATATATGACTATGATTAAGCGAGTCGCTGTGACCACTTACTCGCTAAAATATGATCTCATATGTACTATATCTACTGTCTCTTTTCTTTTCGGATGATTGGAACTTAATTTCAATGTCTCGCTCCCACGCTTTGTACATCTTTCACGTAATGAGAACAATTCTAAATCTATGGTCTGAACCAATGTCAATACGAAACTTAAATATTTATAAAGCCTGTTTTTTTTTAATTTGAATGAATTATAAAAACAATAGTCATGCATTTTCGTAGTTTAAAAAAAAATCTAATATATAAAATTCTCGTGTCACAGTTTTCGTTGCCATACTCCTCCGAAACGGCTTGACCGATTCTCATGAAATTTTGTGAGCATATTGAGTAGGTCCGAGAACCGGCCAACATCTGTTTTTCATCCGGATATTCCCACGGGATCGAAATCGAAATCAAAATCAAAATCGAAAGTTACGCGGGTGAAACCGCGGGGCGCAGCTAGTATAATTATAAAATACCTATTTTAACATGGATTGATTGAATTGAATGAATGAAATTCATTTGCCATTGACATTTGATGATGATTTGGTGAAATTTTGTTTGGATTACAATTTAATGTCATTCTTATTTAGGTCAAATTTTAGACTTAGTCGCCCGAATACATGACCTCCTTCGACGTAAAAAGTAGCGATGGTTGTATGGTTGTGAACTTTAATTTTAATTTAAACGTCATTTCCTGCGATATATCGTTAACAAAATGGTGTCCAGTGTGATTTCTAATAAATTTATTAAATTTATGGTTGTAGTACAAAAAAATGTTTTATTTTCAAAAAAGGTCATTAATTTACGTTTTGTTGAAATCAGTATAATAGGTCAGAACTACACAAAAACTCTGGTATCATTATTTATAAATTTGACATTTATATCTGTCAATTTTGTCTTTCAAATTATTGAAAAAACGGGACCATAGTAAGAGCTTATGCCATAAAGAAAACAAGTATCGCAGTTCAGTTTTTGTAATACCAAGTCGGTTAATTTATTTATTCTCTACTTATGGAACCTTCTGTCCTAGGTTGTCATGTAAGTGATTATCATATCAATAATGAAAATCCGTTACGTTTTAAATAAATAGAGCTACTTGGCCATGACAAAAGTTTGCGCAATTATTGAACAGTAAAATTATTTTATTTTTTATAAAATCAAACATCGATTTGTGCCATGAAAATTATATTACTGTGTTTTATTGTTGTTTTATTAAATTATATGTGCGATTGTGCAACTTGGTACGTTGCAACCCATGTCGTATATATCCTAAGGGAAACTTCACTGTTTTGTCGGGAATTATTATATCCTGCAAAAGGATCTCCGTACATTATATTCATACATTTATATATTGTTTAAATAATAAAAAACATATGTACAAACTTTTGCCCTTATTATGATGCGCCGCACGGCTTCGGCCGCGTAAATTTCAATCCCGTGGAAAATAGAAAATCATCCCATTGGGGCATTTTTTCGAGATAAAAATTAGCCTATGTGTTAATCCAAGTTACTCTCTACAGTTTCATGAAAATCAGTTCAGCCGTTTTTGCGTGAAGGAGTGACAAGCAAACAAATAAATAAATAAACAAACAAACATACAAACTTTCGCATTTATAATATTAGTAGGATTATTAGGAAGAATTTCTTGTATAAAATCAACAAGTTTTTCTAAGTTAATCTTTTATATTTTTTATAATGGCTAAAATATCGCTTCATAATAAATACACTTGTGTTACACATGCTACGCAAACAATGCAGTTGTAGCCGAGAGTGACGTAGCGTCACTTTCGCGTCGCATTTGTTTATACGTAGCAAACGTAGAGTCGTAAATGAAACTGATGAACGCAGCATATAACAATTAAATATTATTTTTTTTACAATTCTCATGTTAATTAAGATATTATATATAATTCTCAAAAAAATTAAGAGATTATCATATCCGCTATCCGTGTATGCCATTTTTGGCTGTATAAGGTCGAAAGTGCGAATTTAAAATCGTTAGTCTCAGCCGGCGATATAGTCTACCACATCATTAGTTTTTTTAATGATTTAAGGGGGTCTTACCAGTAGTCTGAACCATTTCCATGACTACCGACGCCCATAGACATCCGCGTAGGGATGAACAGATGCGTTGCCCTCCTTTCTCCTCCCACCTCCATGGGCCAGTTTATGTGATAATTTTGTAACTCGTCCTCTTTTTCTTGCAGAGCTGGTTGGCAGCGGCGTGGGCGTGGCGGGCGGCGTGGGCGTGGGCGTGGGCGCGGCGGGCGCGCTGGACAAGCCTTCGGCGGGGCGCTCGCGGCTACTGGAGGACTTCCGCAACAACCGCTTCCCCAACCTGCAGCTGCGCGACCTTGCCAACCACATTGTCGAGTTCTCGCAGGACCAGCACGGCTCTAGGTACGACGACCGCTAGCAAGTAGTGCCATGCTAGGTTGCCGCCTAATTGGGCAGACACCACCGGGGAGGTACTTCTCGCTCACGCTATATCGCCGTAAAATAACAGCTACCCTGTCGCTCTCGTATGGTTTGTGTTTTCGGTGACCCCTGAGAGGATAGATAGAGTAGGCCATTGCATCTGTATAGTAGTTGTGCGGATGTTTATGGACGTGGCGGGTCAACAAACGGCTCCGACTGCTCGTTTGTCCTATTTAGTCAATGTAACACCAAAATGTGTAAAACACGCTTTCTATGTAAGTGAAAATCTTTTAAAACTTGAAGCGCCTGCGGTCCGAACTCTGACCTCGCTAGTCCAAACTAATCACCGAAATATGACGCGGTCGGTGTGTGATGACTTATGGTTATTTATATTTAAAGTTGTTGAGACTCTTTTTGCATGAGCTGTTGGTCAAGGCCATCTTAATTTTGATAATCGTTTAGCTATTTGAGGCCTTTTGGGAAGTTTAGTGAAATAAATATGAATAATGGTGTATTTGCGTATATCTTCTCTTACCAACAATAGTTTGTAGTTTGATGAAATGATCCTGAGGAGAAAGACCGATAATTTCTAAATTAATACTGGAAATATCACATCATTATCCATTTTTATTTAGGATACTAAAGTCCCAGTTAGTCTATTAGGAACTTTTTTTTTTTTTTATGATATAGGAGGGCAGACGAGCAGCCGGGGCCATTTTCATGACTACCGACGCCCACAAACATCCGCACAGACGCTATACAGATGCGCTGCTCTCCTTTTTCCTCCCACCTCCATGGGCCACCGGCTACTTACACACCGCACGAAACGCGACAGCACAGCTGTCACTTTACGCCAGTCTCGTGTAAGCGAGAGGTACCTCCCCGGTCGTGCCGGCCCAATTCGACTGCATGCAAGCATGCAGTGTGGCACTACCTCTTACCGAAAAACTTATCTTGCAAATGAACAACAAATTTCATTTTGACAGTTACACTTGCTTAAAATTAATTTTCAGCATTTATATGATAATTAAGGTTGCATTTTCATATCTTGTACATGCTCGTCTCATCACACTGATGTCTCTTTGCCCTTTATGGCTAATCATAAACAATAAACATACATACATACAGTATAAAACATTACATAGTATTAACTATCGAATAACTACTTGACATTGTAATCGTAAGCCATGAAACTGGTCCGAAGAATGAGTTACCAAAGGTTATCTTGAAATAAAACATCCGTCTCCAGGTTTATACAACAAAAATTGGAGAGAGCGACGGTACAAGAGAAGCAGATGGTTTTCAACGAGATCATTGGCGCCGCCTACAGTCTGATGACCGATGTGTTCGGCAACTACGTCATACAGAAGTTCTTCGAGTTCGGTACGCCCGAGCAAAAGACCACACTAGCACAAAAGGTATGTAAGGTTAGACTTTATGAACATTTTATACTTTGTGTTAAACATTATTGTAATCTGTCTAAGCGAGGGGCGATTGTTGCAAAAAAAATCGACTTCGATCGATAATATGGCTATTGCGCATTCGATTGTCGATTTAGTAGTTGCTCGACGCGATTTTTCGATTATTCGAATAACAATCGACGCACTAGTAAGCGCATGAGTCTCAGTCAGTTTGATATGGATTGTAGAGTCATTTCGATTTAGTAGTTACTTCGTCCTCGCCATGGTTATTCGAATAACAATCGACCCACTACTAAGCGCATAAGTCATCGGCAGTTCTTGATTATTTGAATAACAACCGAAGGAGTACTCGCGATGCGGTTCGATATTGCGTCTCACGATCGATATACTACTGAAGTATTACATAATTATACACAATTACACAGGGCGATGATCTGTTTTGCCTCGATTGTTTATTCGACTAATTCGATAAGTTTTAGTAGTAATCGCCCGTCGTTAATCAGGACTTTTGTCCTACCTGATAAATATTTATTAATTTTTTTATTCTTTTTTTATTTTATTAATCGAATGTACATTTTATCAATTCTGAACCAAATCTGGAAATTTGGCCGGTGACCAAAATTTAACCCTATTCTAAAATAAAATCTCCTCCCCACCCCAAATTATATGTATGTAATATGCCCATAAATGTAGAATGATTGCACCAAATTTGATTAAAAAATATTTTTTAGTTTTGTCATAAACGGCGCAAAGGTTAGCAGGTAGTAAGAAATTTGGAAAATATTTAAAATCCGGTCGTATAAATTAAATTTTTTCATGATAATAAATTTTACAATTGTGACAGAGTCTGTATATTGGGACAGCTAGTACATTATATAAATGATTAACCGACCCCTGTCCACTTCGTTTAGGCATTTATAAAATTTGTTGAATGTGAATTAAAATGTATTCCTATGTCACTACTACTTTATTTTATTGAAATAATATTCATGGCCCAATCAGTTTTTCTAAATGTTCCCAACAACAAATAAACTTTACCTCTTTATAATATTCATAAGTGCAGTGTCCATTCCTTTGGGATATATATAGCCTGAATTGTAGGCCGAATGGTCCATTGTCATCTATTTTACTTTTATTTTCAATATTAATAGTAAAGTATAGTAGTACATCAAAAATAAGTTACATCGGCTTTCATCGTTGACGCAACATATGCCGATCTTATAAGTTATAAGTTATAACACAATTCAATAGCAACCTTATTCCACAATTCATGATACTTAAAATATAAGAATATGTGAGCTCATACTATCTCGCTCGTGATATCTGTACTGCTTGACTTGACTTTTGTATGAATAACAGGCCTATGGCACCTAACGTTGGGCTAAGCAAATGGCGAATGCCAATACAACCAGCTCTGGAAGAATGTCCCTCGCCAAAATATAGCCGAAAAAAAAATAGGTGATTGGCTGAAATACTTTCGCGTCTTCCAAATATATGTGTTCTGCGTAGATATATCAGTGTAACTTATTTCTGTGGTACTATTATAACATGATATTTTTTATACTTTCTAAGCGCAAGCGTACAAAAACTATATCATCTTCCTTATTTTTATTTTGGCATATTTGGTAAAAAATACCAAACCAACCAAACAAAGAAACACAAATTTCAACGTCAGACTGGTTATATGACATACGTGGCTGACATTGAGTTTTGGCATTGTAGAGGTGGAGCAGTAGTGACATGCGTTGTGTTCCGTCGGCAGGTTCGAGGGCACGTGCTGGCGCTGGCGCTGCAGATGTACGGCTGCCGTGTGATCCAAAAGGCGTTGGAGTCCATCCCCGCCGAGCAGCAGCAGGAGGTAGTGCGCGAGCTCGATGGACACGTGCTCAAGTGCGTCAAGGACCAGAACGGAAACCACGTGGTCAGTAACTCTTCAACTTACCACTTACCACCCTACCGCTAGCGACAACCTTTTAACCAAGCGACGGCCACAGTTTTTAAACCTGCTCTGCTCTCCAGTAGGTATAAATTCTACGCACCTTACAAATCGCGAACACGACAGAGCGTTATCGCTTTAGAATATAGACTTACAAATTCCACGACAGTACAATAGAAACCTAAAAAATAATTTCGTATCGAGTTATCTAGGGAGTCGTGGAACAATGGTTGTTCTCAAAAAAAAAGCAAAATCTGTATATGACGTTTCTCCCTGCTTACACCATTAGGGAACTGCTGTGAAAATGTTTATTAGCGTAGTTACGTGTGCACATTATTAAGCCAACTGGTAGTTTATAAGTGACTATTTTTCTGTGGTCTAATAGCTGTAACACAAATCTTTATAGTATGTACATAACTAAAGCATAATGCCAGAACATTACTACATTACCTAACTGCCGCGCCACAGCCACAGCGTTGCGACTTGCGGCGTGGCGAGCGGCGAGGTGAGCGTCAAGACCTGACATACAAAATGTATGCGCCATGCCACAGCCACAGCTGAGCGGCGAGGCAATACTCGACGCGCGAGTGAGAGAGAGACGAGACGGCGCCCGCCGCGCCGCTCGCCGCGTCGCAAGACGCACCGCTGTGGCTGTGGCCGGGCCGTAAGAGGGTGAAAACGGAGTGGAAACTCTTTATGAAAGTCATATTATTTCGAACTAATCTATGTGACGTAATCTACGGGACAGCAGCGTTAGTATTGTATAAATGTGTAATGTTGTACGTGTTTGATGTTGCAGGTGCAGAAGTGTATAGAGTGCGTGGAGCCGGGCGCGCTGCAGTTCATCATAAACGCGTTCGCGGGGCAGGTGTACGCACTATCGACACACCCATACGGCTGCCGCGTCATACAGCGCATCCTCGAGCACTGCACGCCCGACCAGACCGCGCCCGTGCTCGCCGAGCTGCACGCGCACACCGACCAGCTCATACAGGTACACATCTATACATATAATGTTTGTGCGGCTTTCACGTTTGCGCAAAAACTACTGGAAGGATTTTGATGAAACTTTTTTTTTATATAGGTTTTTTTTTTATTTTTTGATATAGGTATTAGTCCTCGGTAACATAATATAGACTATAATTTAACAGTATAATATATAGCGCTGCAGTAGGTAACTCGGTAAAAAATATAACGGGTTGACAATGAGCTAATTTCTAGAATTAAAAATAAAAGCTTATTGAATGTAATCTTTAATTAATATGATTTTAGTGTTTTTATTTTAATTATGTAATAAACTAATTTGTAACTAATAAATTTTTTTTTAAATATTTGTATTCATAAGTCACTTGACACGTGCATGAGCCAACAAACATAGAGGCTGCTTCCGAAATCTGCTGACAGTACTAGTTAATTACTTTAAAATGTCATTTACCCCGTACGAGGTTGCCATTCGCACTAGCCAGTACAAAGCGTGTTTATGTTTTTTCACTGTTTAACTTGTTTGAAAAAAGTATTTTTGTGTACTCGTCCTAAACTTATTTTTAATAGTTTCGGATTAACTATAGGCACTTATAGTATATGTGGTTTAATTTAATGCCTCTTGCTTGTATCAACCGTGTATACTATGTGACTATTCATGTTACTTTGCCAATAGTGAGCGTAGTTACCTTACTACCATTGTGGCAGCTGTTGTCGCCATTCAAGTAGTACGTGAGTTTTCGCTGGCCCATTAACAATTATGAAGATGTCTTTGGGTGTTTATAATTATCTGCTTCCCTTGTTTTTGCCTTCTTATACTATAAAAAAATATCTCAGTAGAAAAAAGCATAGTTGTCGTGTAGGTCCATGTTTGTAAGTGCTCGTGTGTATATTAATATGTGTATGTGTGCAGGACCAGTACGGCAACTATGTGGTGCAGCACGTGCTGGAACACGGCGCGGCGGAGGACCGCGCGCGGCTGGTGGCGGGCGTGCGCGGCAAGGTGCTGGCGCTGTCGCAGCACAAGTTCGCCTCCAACGTGGTCGAGAAGTGCGTGTCGCACGCCACGCGCACCGAGCGCGCACTGCTCATCGACGAGCTGTGCGGCTTCAACGACAAGTGAGTATACGGCCGAAGAACATCGAGAACATATATCATCCTTCTTATGCACTCTCTTTTTACTTTGCTATTTAAGATTCGAGCTAGTTTCACCTTTCTCGCTGTGAACATGTTATAATGTGTCGTTTTGTTCCACAGTGCTCTCCACGTTATGATGAAGGATCAGTACGCCAACTACGTGGTGCAGAAGATGATCGACGTGGCGGAGCCCACGCAACGCAAGGTTCTGATGCACAAGATCCGGCCGCACATCGGCTCGCTGCGCAAGTACACGTACGGCAAGCACATCATCGCCAAGCTCGAGAAGTTCTTCATGAAGGCGCCCGAGCTGGGGCCCATCGGCCCGCCGCCGCCCAACCCCGTATTATAAGTTTGTGAATATTGCTCCTGTACATTTGTAACTATATACGTAGGGCGGCGGCGATGTACAGACGGGGCCGCGCGACCGCGAGTGAGTCGCGTCTCTCTAGCTCTAAGTGTTCTAGTATTATTCGTTGTTCGTATGAATCTTATGTATAAATATTTGAATGTCTCTCATTCTCGTGTAATTTATGAATCGAATGGAAGCCGCGCGGGCGTTCCGCGATTTAGCTCGTCGTAGATTAACGTTAGCTGGGCTAGGGGACCTTGAATCTTCAGTGATGGCGGTGAGCCGCGGGCAGTTGTAGACGATCGGCACAGTAGTCGTGATTATGTTGTGTTATTTTGTTACGGCGTTTAAGTTGTGTGACCGGCCGTAGTGTTCGTAGCTCTTCGAATATAGTTAGCGCCGGCTTGTATAGTTTGTCGATTTAATTTTGTGAAAAAGATAATTTTTTTTGTATATTTTTATGTATCGTAAGTTAAGTTATTTAGTTGTCGGTCTGTGTGCGCGTGTATTAGTGAAGATGTAAAGTCCCGTACTGATAGCAGTAGTCCGACTGTCCGAGGTGACTCGGTCGCACTACACAAGCGTAGCCGCTCATTCCCCTGTGTAATTATTTTTCTAGGAAGCGTAGTTTCCTACGACACCTCAGATTTTTTACGTCTAGATGTAATTGAAAATAAAATTATTGTATATGGCTGTACAAAAATGTTAACAAATGATTTGTAAAACCTGTATGTGATGGAATAAGGCGGGACGTCAAGGGCGGCGGGGTTTGACTGACCGCCGCCCCGGCCGTGCCGCCTTGTAGGTTGTACTAGATAACATTTATATGATGATCCATCTATTTAGACATTAATTAATAAAGCATTTCTGTAATAATATTACAAACTATCTGTCGTTTTATTACCCTTTCATGGCTCAGTAGGAGATGGATACTTCTCCAGAACCGATGGCGACGACCAAACTAGTAGATGTATTGATCAATCGTCAATCAATCGCAGTGACTGAAGAATCAGTAATATTTCCCTTCATTGAAAAAATCAGAATTGGAAAGATTGAATGACATCCTACTAATATTATAAATGTTTGTTTGTTTTTTACTCCTTCACGCAAAAACTGCTGAACCGATTTTCATAAATTTTAGCACACACGTAGATTGTAACTTGGATTAATACAGGATAGTTTTATCCCGAAAAAAGTTACTATGGATACTATGGGACGATTTTCTATTTTCCACGGGATCGGAATTTACGCGGGTGGAACCGCGGGGCGCAGCTAGTTTAAGCATAAGAATGTAGATTTTAAAAATAATGTCGGATAAATCCGGCTGTAACGCAACAATGGCGCTACACACTTTTATTGGAAGATGGATACAGTTTTCAATGGCCTGAGCAGACGAGGGAGTTTTCCCCGTGGCGGAGAAAAAAAATACGTTCCGCGAATAAAAAGACCTCCGCAGATTTAATGCGAACTCGACGCAAACGGTGTGCGATCATTTGTTGTCCGGACCGTACCTCACTTTCGAGCGCACAACGCGGAACGTTCCACCGTGTGCGTTGCTTCGCCTACTCACTAAAGTTCTATTTTTTCGGGGACTCCCTTGTTCTTTTCTCCGATCCGCTCTCTGCATGCCCTCGGTTATTCGGGGGTCTTTTTGCATGTTTGGACCACTAGCCACTTGCACGCCTCACGAAACGGGACAGAACTGCTGTCGCTTTACGCCGGTCTCCGTATAACCGAGAGGTACCTCCCTGGTCGTGCTGACCCGATTCGGCTGCATGCAAGCATGCAGTGTGACACTACCCGGAGAGTACGTATATTCTCTCTAGGACTACCTCTTACTAAATTTTACAAACAATTAAAAAGTTTATTACTTCCTTCTATCTCCCAACTTTATGACAAGAGGAGAGCTCCAAGTGTCCCTACTCTTTTCATGGAGAAAAATATTACGGTTAACTTCTGGTCATTACTCAATGAAGTTCGCAGCTGTTAAGGTCTTTCCAACATCAACTGAGACATGAGATGATGACCAGCGCCGGATACACTAAAACCTACTGAGTGTAGAAAAAAGTTTGAATGTGTGCTGGAGCACCGGTCGCCGTGTACGCACACACAAGCATAATCTCAAGAGGACTCAATTGGCCGCAAAACGGGTTGTTGTGTCTTGAGCTAGTACGCGCAAGGATGCCTCCTTACTCTGCACGCACGCTCGTATTCGTTTGCTCTCACTGGCTACTTTATTTATTTAGCGTAGTTGAAAAGCATTATGACGTAGAAAAAAGGCAAATA
>LUGF01037261.1:369531-381232 GCA_001625245.1 Calycopis cecrops
TCGGGCGGGCGGTAGTGCGGCAGCAGCGGCGGCGGCGCGCCCATGAGCGGCGCGGGCGGTAGCGGGCCCGGCGTCAGCTCCTTGATGTCTCCCGGCGCCCAGCCGCCCTCGGGGTGTCCGGGGTGCGGGCCCATGCCCCCGTGCGGCGGGCCGTGGCCGGGGTGACCCGCTACATACAACATATTTACGTTAGTCATTTGATGTCACCCTTGCTGCACCAAACACTCGAATTTTATGTAATGTAATGACATAAAAGCAACAGAAGGTAAAGATGTCTGCAACCTTTTTGCTAAGCAGTGCTCATCGGTTTACGGTAGTAACAACATTAATCAGAACGTCACACAAACATCTTTAAGTAATGAACTAATGAATAACAATTTTACCATTGGTAATATTTCGAGCAAAATGGTATTTAATGTAATTAAGACAATGGATGCAACAAAGGGCGCTGGAGTGGATAAAATACCATCGATTTTTGTTGTCCAATGCGCAACTGAGCTAGCTTATCCTTTAGCTAGTATTTTTAATCTGTCCTTGGCCACAGGTATTTTTCCCAAGGCTTGGAAAAGCGCTTTAATTGTGCCTTTGCTAAAGTCGGGCGACTCTGCTGTAGTTGGGAACTATAGACCCATATCTGTACTTCCAGCATTTGCGAAAATTTTTGAGAAACTAGTGCACCACTTTCTCGACTCTCATTTTAGGAATTATATTACCAACTATCAACACGGATTTATGAAAAAACGTTCGACATCCAGTAACCTAGTTCTATTTACAAATTATTTATCCGGAAAATTAGATGCGAAACACTCTGTCGACGTAATTTACACCGATTTTAGTAAAGCCTTCGATCGTGTTCCTCATAATTTACTATTGCAAAAGCTGGAAATATATGGTATCACTGGGAATATGTTGCAGTGGTTCAAATCATATCTCAGGCATAGAAAATCAACTGTGGTTGCTAACGGATACGCTTCGGATCCCTTTGTAGCTATATCTGGCGTCCCGCAGGGTAGCATCCTTGGCCCCTTGCTTTTTAACATCCACATAAATGATTTGAGCCGTAACATTTCCCACTCTAGCCATCTGCTTTTTGCCGACGACCTTAAAATATATAGACAAACGGATACAATTGAAGAGGTGAATTTACTTCAAAAAGATCTTGATGCTCTGACAAACTGGTGTCGGTTCAATGGGATGATTCTTAATACTGATAAGTGTCATGTGCTCAGATTCACTAAAGCCAAAATAAAGCACCAACGTGATTATTATATATATATATATGCGAACGGTGTAAAGCTTAGTGAAGTTAATTGTGCTAAAGATCTCGGGGTGATAATGGATTCAAAACTCTCCTTTAATATACACATAGATTCGATCTGTAAAAAATCACTAAGTATGCTTGGATTTATAATACGTAATTGTAAGGAATTTAAAGATTATAACGTAAAAATTATCCTATATAATGCATTAGTTCGTAGCCGGCTCGAATATTGTAGCGTAGCTTGGAATCCTTTTTATGACGTTTACAAAAAAAGATTGGAGAGTGTACAAAAACGTTTCTTATGGCATCTTACATAAAGCAGCTTCCTATCGAAGAAACTACCTACGTATGACGACCGGCTAAATTATTTTAAACTTAGTACTCTCTCCAGTAGACGACAATTAGCAGATTGTCTGTTCTTGTATAAGCTCATAACTTCATAAGGGGACATTTAGACTCGCCAGATTTACTTTCCGGTGTCAAATTTTCTGTACCATACCACCTGCCAAGAACAGGAAATAGAAAATTATTCTATGGGAATCAGACACGTACTAATTCGGGACTACAGTCGCCTCTTAATAGAATAACTACCTTATATAATTTGATTTACAAGAAAAACCTGAATCTAGATGTATTCCACCAAAGTTACTATACATTCAAAAAACATGTTCTGTCTACTTTATAACATGAATGAATGAATGAAATATTCTTTATTGTGTACAATACAGAATTTTAACATTACACAAAAATAAATAAATACATCAATGTCCACAAAGGCGGCCTTATTACTATGCAGTAATTTCTTCCAGGCAACCAGTACATATAGGAAAAAAAAAAAAAAAACTTAATCTTAATATGAGGCAGTGCACAATAACTTAAATCTATATAAAAGAAATGAATGTACTAATAAATATCCGATATAATATTACACGTTATATCAATATATACACATATACATACATATAAACATGTTTTCGGCTATAAAATAAATAAATAAGTGTTGAAACTATTTCATATGTAATTGCTAGATAATATTTACTAAATTTTAATTTTAATTTTGATAAATTTTACAATATGTTATATATATAAAATTAGAAATGTTTTGAGATATTAGTATGTCTTCTCTTGTGATTGTGAATGTCGAGATTGCCTTTAATTGAGGCACCTTTTATCTTGTATGCTTTCTTGTTCAATTTAATTTATATGATAATGTATATATTGTGTGCCTTGTTGGCGATCCTTAATAAATAAATAAATAAATAATCTAATCTCGAATATACAGGCTAACTGGTGAGTCATTTTCGTCCCTGCACCGAATATGCTGGATATTCGGTACACGATTCTAATTCAGAAGATGTAATCAAATCAATACTTTTTGTACCAAAATATCTTACAAACGTACTGAAGTACTGAATACGTATGCATGTGTGCCGTCGCCCTTAGCTAACATTGTGATGATCATTTTGTCAGGTCATACCCCAGGGCTCGTCGTAGGCGAGCACGGGCGGCGGGTAGTAGTGGTCCGGCGGCGGCGCTCCGAAGTACTCGGGCGGCGCGTCCCGCACGCCGCGCCCGTACTCGCGTCGCTCCGCCGTCATCACCTGCAGGGACAGTTGCGCGAGGTTATTACTATGTACTAAAGTACTACGTACTAATGTAACCCTAAAGGCTTATTACCAAGTAACTACATTACTCTTTTTTTTAATTATAGTGCAGCAAATCGAACTATAAGGCGGAGTAAGAGTTTCTTACCATGAGATAAAAAGCGATCTATCTAATATCAAAATATAAAATAAAATACCTGGATCGTATTTTCACGATTTTGGTAGTTGCCTTGATTTCCTGAGGCCATCTCATCGTGTCGTATTGGACCTGTCCAAAATAGATATATATTAATTATTAAAATTTTAATCGATGCCTTCATACATATAATGATAGCAAAACAAGGGCAACTCAATTAGCTGCAGGCCCTGCACAAGCTGGATCAGGCACGAATTCGTATGATTAAGTAAATATTACTAGATAATGTACCATTCTCTTATGATTCTACGGTATATACAGTCAGAACTACAAACGACGACCAGGCTGGCGCAGTGGTACAGGGCTCGGATAAGTAGAGCATGTTGCGCCAGGGGTCGCGGGTTTGAATCCCGCCTTGGTCATGGATGTTTATATATGTATATATATGTATTTATATAATAAAAATCTTAAATATATAAAAAAAAATCTTAAATTTATAAACCATATTAAATATATGCCGTTGTCTAGTATCCGTAACACAAGTCTTTACGGTACTTAGCACGGGGCTAGGTTAACGTGGTGTGTAAAAGTCCACAGATATTTATTTATTTATTTATTTTGTTTCAAAGTTGAGTTCAAGAGAAAACACTATTCATGCAATTTCTTTTTCTATCTAGAAACTATTATTTCTATTTAACTTATTTAATCATTTAGGTTTATATATTGAAACTTATTATTTCAGCAGCCTGAAAGCTCCAAAGATCAGCCATAATATTCATTTTGGCACCCATTTAAAGGGGTGAATGTAAAATTGGACAATAAATACGCACCTCTACCGTGCGTATGCGTAGGAACTCAGACACTTGGCACCATATTTGAGGCGTAAAAATTACTTGCGAAGTATCACATCTGATACTAGTTGTAAAATCAGTAATTGTATGAAGAGAAGTAAAATATTTTATAACGAAATATTGAGTCTGCCAAATTTCATTATAATTTGTATTGCCCTAACCGTTACAGCTTAATTAACCAACCTTGGACGGTGGCTTTATATTTACTGGCACTTAGCCATTTTCCTTCGTAAATTTAGCGCAATAATTTGTGTGAGAGAAAATGTTTTCAGCTTCTTTATTGTAGATCCGAGCCATATACTGCGGAAAGAGGTCTAACAAAATGTAATGTTCGCAAGCTCATCAAATACTTAATAGATATATTATAAATAAATAAATATCCGGGGACTTAACACACCACATTAGCCTAGCCCGTGCTAAGTGCCCTATGGACTTGTTTTTATAATATCTGTGGATATATTATCACACTACGTTAGTCTAGCCCCGTGCTAAGTGCCGCAAGGAATTGTGTTATGTGCACTAGACAAAGGAATACATTTAATGTTTTTAAATTTAAGAAATGTTATACTTATATTAAAAAATTTTATTATAGAAATACATATAAATACAAAGATCCATGACCAAGCCGGGATTCGAACCCGCGACCCGTGGTGCTACATGCTCTACTTATCCGAGCTCTGTACCACTGCGCCAGCCTGGTCATATATTATATTATTATCCTGGTTTGTAGTCAACACACAGATCATTTTATGTTTACGTGATCCAGGTTGCAGCTAGAAACAAAGAGTCACATCATCCATCCATCTATCATAAGAAGTAAACTGCGGTCATGTTTCGAGCTGACTCTGATCAAATGTAACACTGTGAGCGTGGTCACAGCAGGATACCGACTGTCTCCGAGTAACATGTACCACACTAATTGGGCCATGGGTCATCTGCTACTTAGACACAGCACGAAACGCAACAGAACAGTTGTCACTATCGTGTAAACGATGTGGGCGTTGGTGATCACTTTACATCAGGTGACCCAGCTGCTCGTTTGCCTCCTATGCTATAAAAAAAAACGAGAGCCACCTATCGCTCCTCCCAGTCGTGAGGGCCCAACTCACTACTTATTACTCTTATTACCACTACCTCTTACTAAGTGCGGTTAAATTACATGCTACACTGGTGAGTGAGCAGCCAGATGGTAGCTCGTACCTGGCGGACGGCGCATGTCGGGCGCGGGCGCGCGCGGCGGCGGCGCGTGCATTCCCACACCCGTCTCGTTCACGCGCATCCGCCGCTGCCGCTCGCAGTACGCGCTCCACGTCACCTCGTTGAACCCGTAGTTGAAATAGTCTGAAACGTAACATATGCTGGTCTTTTATTTTATTTATTTATTAGTATAACCACATGATAAAGTATTATACAAACAATATTTCATACATTATAAAAATAATTAACTGATACTTTTGATAATAACGGTGTGTACATAAAGCTTTTAAATTGTATCAGTTCTAATTTTTATAAAATAATAATAATAATGTTATTTTTTTGTTTTGAACAAATTTTTTTAAGTTTATGTTTAAAACTAAATGTGTCAAAAAATCAAAAAACAGATCATCATTAGCCAGAAAATATCCGCAGCTAGACAAGGTCATGCATAGTCATGAGCCACACGTCACAATAAGCTGCTTGCGTCCAGCGACGCACCGAAACCATAACCAGGTTATAAAATTATTTTATTTCAAACTCACCTCACTCGTAATTACACAAGAAAGTTCTGAACCACTTATAAACCTCTGAATTCATTGCAGTGATGAGGTCACTACAATGATTTCCCTTCTCCAAACCAAACCGCCATTTTACAATAGAAAACAACGAGAGTAATAAATATCAATTGAATACTGTTCTGGGTATCTCTTCTGTTATTAATAGAGTTTACCAATCTGATTGTATGCATATGTAGACTTTTAAGGATCCTGAACAATTTCTGTGATAGACATAATATTATACAAGGTAGATACAAGCGAAAGGCATTAAATTAAACCACATATTATAATATAAGTGCCTACAGTTAATCCGAAACTATTTATTTATTTATTTACTAGCTGCGCTCCGCGGTTTCACCCGCGTAACTTTCGATCCCGTGGGAATATCGGGATGAAAAATAGATGTTGGCCGATTCTCAGACCTGCTCAATATGCTCACAAAATTTCATGAGAATCGGTCAAGCCGTTTTGGAGGAGTATGGCAACGAAAATTGTGACACGAGAATTTTATATATTAGATTTATACAGGCAATCGCCCAATTACAATTTTTGTTACAAGGTATATAAAAGAAATTTTACATAACTAAACTAAAATTACATTAGATTTGGAGTTTTACAAATGAAGCTAAGAAAATTAGGAAAGCAAGACTTGGAGAAGTCGACTAGAGTATTTTTTTTACATTCTCGTGAGAACTTTGCCGGCGCTGTACATATAAAATCTATACGTTGTACATTGGCTGATCGACACATTCTCCATAAAGGAGCGTGATATCAGAGATTCGTTCTGGCAATCGATACATAGAATAGTTCACCGCTTTGACGCGTTCTGCGAGTCTGAACTCTCCAATTAACGTAAGACACAAGTTCAGAACAGTTGTTGATATTATTTAACAGGTTATAAAAATATTGCAGATCGTTATAAAGTCTAACAGAACGCAGTGAACTTAAATTTAAAAAACAGGCGATTTGATAATAATCGTGAGAAAAGCTAGGTAGAGGCCAATGAAGTTTCTAAGCAACTAAGTTAAAGAATTTATGTTGAACTGACTCAAGGCTTTTATCGAGGTATTTGTAATTTGGTGACCATACCGGAGACGCATAGACTAGGATTGATCTAATTAGAGTTAAATAAAGAGTGCGTAAAATATAAGGATTTGAAAAATCTGTAGTCATGCGTCTCAAGAAACCTAGTAGCTGAAGAGATTTATTTGTGATGCAATCGACATGTTTATCGAACTTCAGCTTGTTATCAAATATCACTCCTAGATCTTTAAATTCAGTCACTGTTTCGAGTAGAGTATTTTCCAAATAATAAGGCACTATTATGTGATTTTGAGAAGGAAAGATTCGCATTATTTTACATTTATCTAGATTGAGAGTTAATTGATTAGAAATACACCATTTAGACAGGGCTAAAAGGTCGTGATGTAATACTTCACAGTCTGAGGCATTCTGAATAGGGTAAAACAATTTAAGACCATCAGCGAATAGCAAAAATTTGCTTCCTGTCAACGACTTTTTTATGTCGTTTATAAAAATGAGAAAGAACAAAGGTCCTAGATGTGAACCTTGCGGTACACCAGACGTTACATTAATGTCTCTTGATGTGTAAGATTTAAACCGTACATTCTGTGTTCTGTCGGATAAATAACTTTGCAACCATCGCAAAAGATTTCCATGAATTCCAAACGCTTTTAATTTTTCTACTAATAGACTAGGCTTTACAGCGTCGAACGCTTTTGAGAAATCAGTGTATATAACATCTACTTGTAAACCTTGACTAAGCTTTTCTAAGGTAAAGTGTTGAAAAAGTAACAGATTAGATACAGTTGATCTGTGTTGTCGAAAACCGTATTGCTCTTCAATTAAATTTGGATTAACAAAGTTGTAAATTTTTGGGGTTACAATACTTTCGAATAGCTTAGGAATAGTACTTACGATAGAAATAGGTCTGTATTTTTTTACATCAGAGCGCGAGCCAGACTTATAAACCGGTGTTATAAAGCTACTTTTCCATAGCTTGGGAAATTTCCCTTCGCTTAAGGACTTATCAAATAACATATGAAGCATTGGTGTTATGTTGGCGTTACAATTTATCAGAAAAGAGGGTGGTATGCCGTCAGGGCCAGCACCTTTTCTCGCGTTTAGTTTAGAAATATTGTAAAAAACATCTAATTGAGTTAGAGAAATATGACCAAGATTAAGACTGGTTAAGGTCTCCGATGTAGGAGGGAGGTTTTGAATGTCATCTGTTGTACAAACTGATTCAAAATAATCTGCAAATAGATTTACAATATCTTCGCCCGAGTTGGCAACAGAATCGTTCAAAGTAACCTCATTTGGCAGGCCTCTGACTCCCCTTTTGTTATTACAGAATTTCCAAAGGGATTTCATATCAAAAGGGATAGATTCTTCCGTGAGACGAATGTATTCTGAGTAGTCGTTAGTAGCCATCAGTTTACATTGTTTACGCAGTTCTGAAAATTTTTGATAGTCCGATTCAGACAGTGTAGTTTTGTGTTTTGTATGCGCGAGATGCTTTAAATGAAGAAGTTTTATCAAATTCGATGAGTACCAAATAGGATAATTTTAAACTTTTTTAGTGAATTGAGGAACATATTTAAATATTATTTTATATATAAAGCCGTAAAAGTATTTCAGAGAAGATTCAAGAGTTACTTAAGAAAAACGAAAGCCAATTGACATTGCACAATTCTTCATTAATTTTTATATAATCAGCACGATTAAAGTCAAAACAAATCTCATCAGTAGTATTGAGTATCGAGGAACTACAAAGAATAGAATTTTGACAAGACTTGTTGACATGGCATTGAGTACGAGTGCTTTCATTAAACCAAGATGTAAAAGGAAGATTAAAATCACCAAGTAAAATAAATTTACATGTAGGATTTTGTTCAAAGATCGATTCAATTGATTCAGTAAAAGTTACTTAAGCTTGTAAAGTTGAATTTGGGGGAAAATATTTATCTATTAAAAATAAGTTTACAACAAGTATACGAAAATACTTTTTTCAAACAAGTTAAACAACGAAAAAACATAAACATGCTTTGTAACGTCTCGTACAGCGAACGGCAATCTCGTATGGGGTGAATGACCCGGCCGGTCATAGTCGGCGATCAGCTGCGATACAGCGTGTACGAAGTGAGAAAAATTTTTAAAAAATTCCTGTGGCAAATTTATTGCTCCAATTGATCAGATTTTTGTTGTTTAGTCTGAAAATAATACACTAATTATGTGGTTTCATTTAATGCCTCTCGCTCGTATTAACCTTGTATAAAAGCCAACAGAATTCGTGCAATGAAATTTGCATCCTATGCAAAAAAAATAACCTCTTACTAAAATTGTTATATTAATATTATTATTTTCTATATAACCATATCATTTTATTTTGAAAACCAACCCTCACTACATAAAGAAACCAGGCCAAGTGCGAGTCGGACTCGCACACCGAGGGTTCCGTAGGAACGGGAGGTATGAGAAAAAGTAATAGACGTTGAGAAAATTACACTTCCCTGCGACAAGTTGACAAACTTATATATGCGGATGCTTGCATACATTTAGTATGAAACGAACTACATGCATAAGTTGGTATTGATTTTTCCAGTGATATAAATTTTATTTACCAATTTTTAGATTTATTCCTATATGTATACTGTAAGGTCTTACTTCTTGCCAAATTACAGAATTCTAGCTCAACGGGAAGTATCCTATAAATTTTCGAAAAAGTGCGTTTTCATACAAAATTTGTGCATAAATGGCTATAAATTTTTATTGCGTTAACTTAGAAGTGTGATTTTTTCAAGGCATCAACACGTAACTAACCTCCGTATTTGACAAAAAATTCAGCTTAATCCCTTTATGCGTTTTAGAGAAAAAGGTCTTGACAGACGTACAGACAGACAGACAACAAAGCGATCCTATAAGGGTTCCGTTTTTTCTCTTTGAGATACGGAACCCTAAAAATAAAAAACAAATCTACACTATAAATAATAAATTAAATGGACAGTGAAATATTATCCTACTAATATTATAAATGCAAAAGTTTGTATGTTTGTTAGTTCAATTGTTTATTTGTTACTTGTTCAAGAAAAAACTGGTGACTGATTTTCATGGATCAACTTGGATTAACATAAAGGATAGTTTTTAACTCGAAAAAATGTTCCTATGGGATGCCATGGGATGATTTTCTATTTTCGATGGGATCGAAATTTACGCGGGTGAAACCGCAGCTCGTTACTAAATAACATTAACAAATGGTATGAATTGTTGTACCCTATGGTCCATAGAAGTACAAAAGGAATTTTACTTTGTACATACAAACATAGGTATGTCTGAACAAACAAGCAGTAAAATAACAAAATATATAAATACCCTAAATCTCCAGTACCTCAGGAGCTCAAGAAATATACACTTGAGTAGTAGTTTCTCAGTTTGAGTCAGTGACGCTATATCGATGACATACTGACCTGATATATCAGCACCAGGTTTGTTCCAAGGCTTATCTTCAATAGTGTCAATATTAAATTCTAGAGCTGGAACACCATTTATGCTGCCAGGTCCTTCCAAGTCTTCTAATGTGACTTTATTGCCTGCTGCAGGTCCTTGTCGAGGTTTTTCAGCACCACCTGTTCCCACTAAACCTACACCACGCTGAAAATGTTAATAGTATTAGAATTAGTAAATAACTTAATAACAGAAATTTAGTAAAAGGGAATAAATTGTTTGAGGCAGTGAACTTCCCGCTCTAAAAGAATTTTAATATAATTATTGTTAACTGTTTACTTAATCTGAAAATTCTAAAAAAAGATGTCTCTGGGATTAGTTTTCTTACTGGCTTGTGTGTCTCATTTATGTATGTAAATTTATTATTATGGTGCAGTTGTGGAGACAGGTCTTGAGGAGCCTTGTTGGCATCATTTGGGTTTCAATTTCATGAACCTATTTATAGTTTTCAGGACCTAGTACTGACAGCAATCTGTTGTAACCACCAAAACAGTCCATCAGACTCGCTGTTACTATGACTAGCTTTTGTGATCTGGTTTCAGGAGACAATAAACATGAAAGATTTTTGGACATCACTATATTCTACCTAGAAGGAACAGACCAGACAAACAGGAAGGAACAGGTAGGTAAGGGATATGCTTCATACTCATTACCTACTGGGGTTGCATGGGCACGACAATGGTCAGTATGGTGATAAGTGTAACTACAGGTTTATTACAGTTGCAGGTGCGGGGATAAAGTTGTTTTCCTAGCCTTGCTGGCCTGGAGTTGGGGGCACAGTGGAGCATCTGCATTTGGTGGTACACACACTTAAAACATCAGAATTCATGCAGGATAGATACAGGATGCATGCCCATAAATTAACTTTCTAATATGGACAAAAAATTGTATTGAACAATTTAACTTGCAATGAGTTGTAGAAAACCATTGTGGTTAAAAGGTTAACTATATAATAAATCATAAATGCCCATACTGTGGACTTTATAGCGATTTAATCTGTAGTATGGTTGCTAGTAATATGTAGTAAATTAATATTTTTTTTATAGCCTAGGAGGCATAATGTTGGGCCACCTGACTTCAAGTGATCACCAATGCCCAGACATCTGCAACATCAGAGGTCTAGCAGACGCATTGACGGTCTTTGAGAGAAGAGTAAGCTCTTTTCTAGAAGATCCCCAAGTAAGACCCAAGTATGACCTAGGGATTATGATCTCGAATACCAAAGAATATTTGACTTACAATTTGTTTTTAATCTTCTACTTACCTTAATATTTAAACTAGCATAAGCCTGAGGGCCAGATTTAATTTCTCCTATTGTAACTTTCACATCATCACTGTCGTCAGAGTCTGAATCACCATTTTCCTGACTATCAGCATCACCATTGGCATCCTCTTGATTATCACGACTAACTTCACCAAAATGTTCGTCATTAAAATGGGAATCATCATTATTCCCTTCACCGGTTTCATTATCTTCCTGATCCTTGTCTTCTGTTCCCTAGAATGTATGTATATATTATTTTTATATATTTATAATTTTTATATATTGATTATTATATTCGGATAAAATG
>LUGF01037302.1:0-24245 GCA_001625245.1 Calycopis cecrops
CTGTTAAACATATTTTGCATTACAGACACAAAAATAAGAACCGATTCGTTTTTGCCTTGTGTTCTGGATTTAGCCTCAGATAACAACTCTTCTTGATAATATGGTGACTGAAATGAGCGTTTTAATAACAGTATAAGCTCATTCCAATTTTGTGCAAATTCTTTATTTGCACGAAACCAAATCAAAGCATCATCTTTAAAAAAATCAATAGCATGACGCCAAAGGTCATCATCAGTGGCGTTTCTAGCTTCCTTTAATTCATTTACTCTCTCTATAAAAGCATTGACACTAAATTTATTATCCCCCGAAAACTGAACACCCCACTGACTAATTGGCACTAATTTACGAATTGCGTGATCATGAGTAAGTGCGGTGGAATTAAAAACATTTGGAATTGATACTCTAGGCCGATGAAAGGTTGTTATGGGATCTTCTCCGTTGACGAAATCGACGCGCTTTTCATCATTATTTGTTTGCTCGTATTCTAAGTTGGCATCTTTACGTACTTTCGACTTGAAGGATGACGACGCTATAGTCTCTTTGTCAATATTATTAATAATTAGCTTACCATCTTCTCCTAATGATTTATGTAAAGCTTCTTTCATTTCTTGAGTAATTTCATCGTCATCTTCCAAGTCATCTTTACTTTCCAAATCACGAAGCAATATGACAGCTTTATCGGTTAGAATTTTTTGTCTCTCTCTATCCATTTCATCTACAGCAGATATAAGCTTTAACCGATTTACAACGTGAAATAATCGCGAAACCAATCTTTTATATAGCGTTTTATCGGGCCTCTCATTTAGCTCAGATATATAACGTAAAATAACTTCTAATTTGTCAGAACAGATCTCCAATTCTTTACCTGGATTTTCTATACTAACAGGTGGTGCCTTAATTTCATAAGATACTTGTTGTGAACTTTCAACTTGAATCATTTTCTTTAAAACTAATTTTAACGCGGATGCAAAACCCGGCTGAACGTAACCACGGCACGCAAGTTCAAACTCAACTTCGTCTTTTAACAAAAACTGTGGATCCATTTCTGTATATAAAATAATACCTACTATACTTTATATTTACCAACAGTAAAATGTTCACGATATTTGACACTAAATACAAAACCAAAAATTATTTTGTTTAGACAAAAGATATGCAAAATAAAGAAAACTTAAACTTATTGCTACAAAACCAAAAAATATTTTGTTTAGACAAAACATACGCAAAATAAAGAAAACTTAAACTTTTTGCTACATACGTGCACCGTAGTAAGTGATGATGATGATGTATACATACGCCTCTAGTTTCTGTATCTTGACATTGATAGGCGGATTATGGCGTTTTTATAAAAACTATAAATTAAATGTTAATTTATCATTTATCTATTCTCAAGTCTGCAATAAAATAAATCGTAATGTTATATTAAAATACATAAACCGGTATCAATTTATATATATGTAAGTGTATGATATTATAATATCTAAAGACAGCACCGGTAATGTAAATTGTAGTCTATAGGTTCCTAGTTTAAACAAATTACATCCTTACCTTGTACTAAAATAATAACATTCTGATTACATAATATTATACTAGGTATAACAGTGATAGATTAGCTAAAATACATAAATAATGACGAGTGAAAACAAAAATCTAATGAATATTACGTGTTCACAAATAAATAGTATCGTATTACCCAGTAAGTACCTACACACACAGCGTACCCGCTTATTTTTAACGTTGGACGCCATTGTTACGGGCTGCTGTCGAGGGTAATAAAATAAAACAGATCATTATCAAGATATGTATCACAAAGCCATTTATTACTTATCAATCTTGACACTAATATTAGGCAAGGTACCTATACCTATATTATAGAACAGCAAAGTAACTTAAACTTATATACTTCTATTTATCTAACTTAAATGTATATACTTTTATCTATTTATCTTAAATCTATACGCTTATAAACTACAAATGGGCGCCAGGAAGATTTTTAGTACTTATACGGGATCTTGCCAAAACCCAATTGCCACGGCCACGGTGTCCAGGGTATTATCAAAATTCCAAACTGGTGGGCCTCATTATTTCATGTCACACCTTAAAGGGCATTTCTGTAGGCTACAACAAGAGACAAATATGCGACTCAGACACACGCTAATCAATGTAATATTCTGTGCTATGATAAATGCATTACAAAACAACTTACCCCTCAGCTCTCAATAACTCCACACTAATTATTATTAATCGGAATAAGATTAATTTACTATGTGTTTCAAATATATTTCAAACACTAATTGTGGTACCAAAAGTGTAAATTTCACTCACTATCATTTCTTAATAGAATGGCACACATCTGGAGTGTTTGACGATCTGACAGGTAATGTCCGCACTGTCTCATTAAACACAAATTTGCATTAAGCACAAAAAGGGAAAAAGTGACGCCGTAGGTTTGAACCTGCGAGTGCCCGTTGAACTATACGTCATTCGCCGCTATACCACGGCTGCTTACATAAATATGATCAAATTGTGAATCTGTTCTTAACATGACCTATTTGTATATTAATATTTCAAACTACCTTATAAATGACACGACAAATTTACTGACTACCATAACAACTTTGCTCAATGATAGCATCTATTTGTTTATGTAATATCTCTCTTATATAAAACAGGATTCATATCAGAGTAACTTATTAATGCTATGACGACCAAACCTAGCTACAATAATGAAATAGATGTAATAAAAAATCTGCACAAGTAATTTTCACTGGAAAAAAGGTAGGAATATAACAGACTTTTTTGCGGGACAAAATAATCACAAAACACAAACAAATGTTATGGTGAATTTAACAATCATATTAAGAATAGGAAGAAATAAGAGTAAAAAATAGTCACATTAAATTAAATTATATTAGTATATACCTACACATTATATTATATTAATTTATGTTCAAGGACAACTAGTGCCAACTACAATTGTTAGTTTATTTTTTCTTTATAAATGCTAATTAGAGCACGGCTCTACAAATGAATACTATTGGGTGGCCCCATCGGCGGACCTACCCATGAGTCCCAAACGATATAATAACGCCACTGCATCTGAATGTAATAAACAGTCCTACCACATCTGTGCATCATGTAATCAAAGATATTCTACATCTACTCAATCCCGTTGCACATCTGAACTGTCGCTCTGCTAACACGGTGATATTTAAAACTTGGCGAGTTCGGAGACCATGTTGATCATGTGTTTTGTATCCACGTTATACTTCTTTGTTATCTCCATCAGGTCGTCTGGGAACTTGATCACGGCTACCTTGAACACCTGTTCCAGTTTATGTTTTTGTGTTGGACTGCAATCCTTGCAAGTGTTGGCCAGTGCATCCATGATGTGTCCTGGTAGGTACATAAAAGTCTTTAGTAGAATAGGGGGGTGGTGTGAGGTAACTTGTATTATGTACGTATGTAGTTACATATATGTTTTATCAATATTTGTCTAATTAGCTACTTATATTTCGCCTATTCGCTCTCTTGAATTGTTAAAAGAATCTTGAAGATTGCTTTAATAATACAAAAGAGCTGGTATGTAATAATTAGGTAGTTCGTAAAGGCAAGAGAGATAGGTGAAAATAAGTTCTTGTGGGTAATACATTTGCCCGAGAAAGCCTTAGCACATAGGTTTCACCAAGAAGGAAACTCTGTTATTATGTTGGTATACTAACTCAGAAATAAGCATGAGCTAATGATAAAATTCCTCTCCACGTACTTTAAATTGATTTACATATTTTATTACACTTGTAGTAGTTGTTTGTTAGTGGACTGCATTTAATAATTCTTGGTTGTCTTACTTACTTTTGTAGCCCATCATTTGGTCTGTACATGGTTTCTTGTCCAAATAGCAATCGAAGTGTGCCTTCAGCTCGTCTGGATTCTTAACAAGGCGGTCTACATCTATGGTGTCGTCCACATCTGTATAGAAACCAGAAGCAGTGGCGCACAACGCTACAAATATTATGATTTTCATTTTGAACTGAAACATATTTCATGAGTTTTTTTATGTTCTGGAATATGTAATGTTTAGAATGTAAATTCGCTCTTTTTTATAGCATAGGAGGCAAACGAGCAGTTGGGTCACCTGATTTAAAGTGAACACCAACGCCCACAGACATCCGCAACACCAGAGGTACCACCAGATGACAGATGCGTTGCCGACCTTTGGAAAGAATAAGCTCTTTTCTTAAAGATCCCTAGGTCGTATCGGTCCGGAAATACCGAAGGGGGCAGCTGATCCCAAATTGAGATGGTGCGCGGGGTGAAATTGCGCTTATAGCGCACAGTAGTGGACTTCGGAGGATCTAGGTGGTGACGGTGGAATTTGGAATTTCGGCGCGAAGTCCTATATTGGAATTCAGCTGCGGGTATTAATCCGAACAATTCCTCGGAACACTCCCCGTGATAAATACGATAGAAGATGCACAGCGAGCTGACAACTCTACGCAAGGCAAGAGTATCACCGCTTCTATATGTATTACTGGTGTGCGATAAGTTGGGACCTGGTTGGAACAACTTGGTACCGCAGCATTTCCCCGATGTCCTCCTAATAGGGCGACATCGGGGGCAGCGACCGGAGAGTCGCATTCCACCCATGTCCCGAGTCATTGCGCACGAGTGATACAAATGTTCTCATAGAGTCATAGAGTAACGAGCACGATCCAAGATAGTCAAGTATTTGCAAAAAAATTTAGACAGATGCTTGCAGGCGGGTGCTGCATTATTTTTAGTTTTTCCGCTCCATCCATTTTTTGCTTTGTCAGAAGAAATGGAGTGTGTTTACACCTACGCAGCGCACTAAGGCGATTACCATTATTCCCACTATAAGTAGGTAAAGGCGTCGCCAAGGTGGAACAGGGAGGGGCTGCTCTATGGAGGGGCCCTAGAGAGGCTCGTAACACAAGTGTTCTCTGCTCATGTGATCTTAAATTTGTCTTTTACTCAATTCCAATTGTCCATACCATTATGTCCCTTCCTATACCTCCAGCTGGCGACATTTTTGGAAGTAGGTACTCTACTTTTGTGGCTACGCGATAGCTCCTCACATTTTTTACATAGAGAGAAAAAGTAAAATTACAATCTTACCTACAACAATGACTGTTACCGTACAACAATGAGAGTTACGGCCAATAAACCCGCTTTTATAATGTAATAACTCCTTCCATAATTAAATTAATTTAAATGGTAATTTTTCTGTCTTTATATAAAATGTAATTGAAGTTTCGTAGTATAATGTTAAAACCCATTTTAAAGAGATTAAATTAGGAAATGGTCCTGTCAGCATCAGCAATTCAGGGAATCCGCCCTAAGTAATAGTAATACTGCCGCATTACCATTACTAACTATATATTGGTCACAGTATCTTTTTAATTGTAGTTTAATTAAATGGTTTCAAATATAATTATTTCAAGAAAAATGTCCACGTTATATAGTCGTAGCACCTCGTAGCGCCCTGTAGCTTCTCCCACGTAACCCGAGTACTCCGCTCCTAATGGTTGTAGTATAAGATGTATGTAACCTGACTAGACATGTCGTATCATGCGCGCGTTGCTACGTCAGAATTTTTGAAATCGGTCCAGTACTTACGGAGCCTATTCATTACATACAAACACACACACACACATAAACAAATCTTTCTGCTTTATAATTCTTCGTCTTGGTTTTTACTGTTAGTACAAAGAATTGTAAAATTGAATTAAATAAATAAATAAATAAAATAAATAATATTAGTGTAGATATAGATATAGATTCCTGATTTTTGACCAAACATACAAACTCTTCATCTACTTACTATATGAATGAATGAATCATTGAAAAGTCACATTTAGCGTCAGGTACCCTCTTAAATAGGTGCAGATTTAACGTGTGGACTTGCATAAAATGTATTGGGGTGGCATTACTTTATATTTCATGGTTTATTTTGGATTTTCTAGTATATCGATTATACAATATACATACAGATAAAATATTTTTTTTAATCGTACTATTAACAACATTTTTTTTTTATGGTATAGGGGGGCAAACGAGCAGTAGTAGCCATTTTCATGACTACCGACGCCCATAGACATCTGCATAGAGAATATACATATGCGCTGCCCCCCTTTCTCCTCCCACCTCCATGGGCCACCGGCTACTTACACACCGCACGAAACGCGACAGCACAGCTGTCACTTCACGCTGGTCTCGTGTAAGCGAGAGGTACCTCCCCGGTCGTGCCGGCCCAAATTGGTTGCATGCAAGCATGCAGTGTGGCACTACCTCTTACTAACAACATACTTTACTACTTTACAACATACTTTACTTGTTTCATAATTTACAAACCAAGAATGAGCCTTTACTTTAATCTGTAGAAGTGGTTTGCCCTTGGTTGGTTGTTTATTTTTTTTTTTATTTAAGTTTATAGGTAAAATTAAAAATGATATATGTAAGAGGTATAAAATAGGTATAAAAAATTGTTAGCATTTCCAATGCAGTAATTATAACAATTATTATTTTTAATTCGGCGTCTCTTAAATTCGGGACTGCATATTGTCGTGTCTTTATTTAAACAGCAGGTTTTGTTACCAGTTAAGGTCTTAGTAACGCTATCACATTTACTGGCGTATTTAGAAATGGACACAGTATTTTGTTTAAAATAATTGTGACGAATGATATGCGAGCAATATAAGAAACGTGTTTATTCTCATTCTGGAGGAACACATTGAAATGTGTAGATATTAAACCACCGCGAAAGCTATGATTGCCGTTTTAGAGAGGTCCCTAGGGAGGGTTAATCATTAGGGAATCTCGAAAGCTAGTCCGTAACTTAAGGAACCGACGTCTCGTCCAAAGAGGGGTTGTCCGCTATTTCTTTGGTCCCCGCTTGAATATCTTGAGCCAGCCTCGTCTAACAACTTACCTTAGAGGACGCTTCTTTTGGAGGTCTAGAAGGTAGCAAGAAAGAACGAAGAAGAAAGTATATAAGGTTAATATTGGTTTTTAGTAGAGATAACAAAGTATATCTACTTACCTAAGTCAGTAGGTGAGTACTTTCTTATTTCTTTTATGCTTTAGGAATTCTAATTAAAAAATAAAATGTTTCCCAGTGTATTAATCAACTAGAGTAATATCGCAAGAACGGAAATGAAACGATTAGTTTCATTTTCATTCTTGTTGTTAGTTGGTAAATAAATATAAATATGTATACATATCTTTACAACTTTACATATTTTTTAAGAATTCTTTAGCATAAGGGGCCAATCAGAATGTGAAACAACATGTCTAACTAAGTATATTTGTTATTATCTTTTCTCATTTTATTTATGTTAATGTAACATTTGAATTTTATATATTTATTTTAAGTAATAAGATTTAACGATGTTTTTTTAGTTACCTATCTTATCTTCAAGATATCTGGAGATAACTTTTAATAAATTGAAAATTAATCTCTTTTAACTGGTATAGTCAGTGAATTACAGAACTTAAATTTCTGGTCGACCTGATGATATGAAAGTCTCCGTACGGTAGATTCTCGGACAATTTTGTTAATAAAAAGGAAGGTCGTCGGGATGGATGCACCTTGAGCGCAAACCCCTCATGACCGTCCGTATGACACAGGTGCTTACTTGACATGAATGCTTCTGGGCCGGATCCGCCGACAGACGATACGGCCTAGCACTCCTTAGAGTTATGCCCTGAATGGGCTGTGCAGCGCTATGATCTTGCAGCGGCGCTCTAAGGGATGCATCCCCAGAACTCAGCCGTCATCCGCTTGATGCTTGGGAAGTACAAGTCCTGGGATACAATGGCACCCCACAGTCGGTGGATGGGAAAGCGGTTAAGACGTTACGCACAACTTATGTCGCCTCCTTGACAAGGAGCAGGGTTCGAGCTGGGAATTTGTGGGATATTTCGGTAAAAAAAAAGTATTTATTTTATTACATATTCCGAATGAGAATTGAGTAGGTACTGAATACGCTAGTACAGTGATGAAAAATGACTCACCAGTTAGCCTGTATATATATTGTCATACTTCTAAACCCGGAAATCAGCAAAATCCATATAGGTGAACTTCACCCGCCTATTTCACTCCCTTGAGGTGGAATTTCTACAAATCCCTTCTTGTTATCCCTTATATCATAAAACAGGGACACTAAAACCTTGTACCCAACTTCAAGTGTCTTGGTACAGTAATTTCTGCTGTATTTTGATATAACTCCTGACTGATCAGCCAAGTACAAGTGAAGCAAATCACCTATTACTTAGATATTAACATGTCATTTGGACGTAGGACTATGATAAATACAAAGAAAATAAGTGACGAAAAAGTTTTATTTATCTCACATAAGAACTGAATACATTCATAAAGCGGAAACAGCAAGTTCTTAATATGATTTTAACATTAACAACTTTTGAGAACACCGATGCTAATTCTATCGATTAAATATTCTGCTATAAATCTACTAGTTTGACTAGATACCTATGTAAAAGTATAGAATAAAAAGCAATATATACAAAGTAGATAAAAGCGAGAGGCACTAAATGAAACTCCGTATACTATAAGTGCCTACTGTTAATCCCAAACTATTAAAAACAAGTTTACGAGAAGTATACGAATATACTTTTTTCAAAGAAGTTAAATAGCGAAAAAATGGAAGCATGCTTTTTATTGAAGGCGACAGCGAGCGGCAACCTCGCTCGGGGTGAATGACCTTAGTCAGCCGGCTTCGCGGATAGCTGACAATATAGAAGTACAGAGTGTACGGAGTTGAAACTTGTGTAGCCTGAAAATGATCTAAATATGTGGCTTCATTTAATGCCTCTCGGTTTTATCAACCTTGTATATTTAACATGATTTTTATCTTATTATTTTCATTACTTTCTATGTACATTATACAATAATACACCTACATAATTATTACAAAATTTTGGATACTTAAATTTAGAAATAATCTCCTTCATGATGATTCAAGGAAGGAATTTATCTTGTGTATATCTTTTAGATGAGATTTACATATTGTATTTTATTAATGTTATTAAATTCGCAATAAATAAAACAATAAAATATGGTTATGTAGATAACATGAATATTTTTACTGTGTCATTTGAAATATGAATATTTATTTTCACAAAAAGTAAAAAAAAAAATAGGACATTTTGTTTTGCAAATATTTCAGAGATTGAGTACCTACTCTTGAGTTTGTTCTTTGTTTATTTAGATGACGTTCGTACTTATTTTTAAAGAAAAACATATGTATTTAAATAAGGTCATAAAGGTAATTTATATATTTAAAACTATTTTGAAAGTAACAGTCAATGGTATCTACACGTTATGTATATTGTAATAACATACATCGATGGACAAAATATATCTGTTATTTTTTTGCGAATATAAAAATGCAACATACATTTAAATTTACAAGCTTATCTACACTGACGCACCTGTAAAATTGCAATCCCTAAAGATCCCACGCAAAAACTAGCATATCGAAGAAAGCAAGATTGTTTTGTTTGACATATTATAATTTTAACAATAATAAACTCGCTGCGATTTCACAGCATGCGCTAGCGGGCGCTATTTCTATTTCTTAATAAACCTGATGGTGACTGGTGAGTACCGACTACTGCAACAAGATCATATCTACGTCTGGCAGCGTACTAAAACCTGCGTACATCTCTCGGTACCTTGTTTCCAGGACTGACACGCTATTACACGTATCATACCGTGACACGTGTGTAGGCAACGGTGCATATATCGTACTGCCTTTTAAATATGGCTTTAAACTATGGCCAGTGCTGCCATCATTTCAAATTTGATCAACAGAATTAACACCTAGGTATACCTACATCCATATCACAAATATCTATATCTATTCAATTCATTATGAACTTTAAAATCACAATTAATATTACACGTATATTATAGAGACATTGAAAGCGTAATCATGCATTTGTCTAAAAACTATTCATGTAAATTAAAATTTTATAGAGATTTCAATTTAGCTTTCTAATTTTTAACCCCCGTAACAAAAATTTTACGTGTTATAAATTTGACGTCGACGTCTGTGTGTGTCTGCGTATGGTGTAGCCATAGATTTAGAATTGTTCATGGGTGTAGCATGTCTTAAGCGGACGAACCGGTTTAAAGGAGTTTTTAATTCAATAGCTAATTCCTTTACGGTGGTTGCTATCTGAATGTCTGCGCTAAAACACAATAATTAGGTAATTGTTTCAGTAGTTTGAAGTGTTTCAGCTAAGAGAAATAGCAGTGTAAGTAACAACTTACACTAATAGAGTAAAACTTATGAGTCTATACTTCTTATAACTTTAGTGAGATCAAAAAGACAAAATAAAGTGACTACAGCACAACACAATATTAATATTCATATACTGTAAACGGGACTTAATCGTGTTATAAAATCGAAGTGTTTACCTCGACTCTCGACGTTTCAGCCGCAATGCAACGGCCGTGGTCACGAGTACTCGTACGAGTAGTAGACTCGTGACCACGGCCGTAGCATTGCGGCCGAAACGTCGAGAGTCGAGGTAAATACTTCGATTTTAAACGCGACTAGCTTCCACCCGCGGCTTCGTCCGCGTGGTTTTCGGGCTTCGAAAATTATTCAAAATTTTAACTTATTATATTATTCTGATATGAAAGCTATATTACTGTAAAATTTCATGAAAATCCGTTCAGTAGTTTTTGTGTGAAAGAGTAACAAACATTCTTACAAACTTTCGCATTTTTAATATTAGTAGGATTAAGTCCCGTTTACAGTTCTTTTTTTTTATAGTACTGGGGGCAAACGAGCAGTCGGGTCACCGAGATGATGGTGTTTTCCGACGCCCACAGACATATGCAACACCAGGGATTTTGCAGTTGCGTTGCCGGCCTTTAAGATGAGAGTAGGCTCTTTTCTTGAAGATCCCTAAGTCATATTGGTCCGGAAATACCGAGGGTGGCAGCTGATTCCACAAAGAAGTAGTGCGCGGGATGAAGTTGCGTTTAAAGCGCACAGTGGTGGACTTCGGAACATCTAGATGGTGCCGGTGGAAATTTGAATTTAAACGCGAAGTTCGATAGTGAAATTCAGCTGCAGGTATTAGTCCGAACAATTCCTCGGAACACTCCCCATAGAAAATATGGTAAAAGATGCACAGCGAATTAACATCTCTCCGTATAGCAAGTTTATCAAGCTTGCTGGAAAGAACTTGGTCGTCGATGATTCGAGTTGCGCGACGTTGGATGCGGTCAAATGGTATAAGCTGGTATTGAGGTGCGCCTGTCCAGAGATTACAACAGTACTTCATGTGGGGTCTAACCTGGGCTTTATATAGTTTCATACGGTGGGCCGGCGTGAAGTATGCCTTCGCCCTACTCAGCACACCAAGCTTTTGCGATGCTAATTTAGCTTTCGCCTCCAAATGAACCGCGGAACTGAACATCGCTCGATATGTCGACGCCAAGTATTCCAATGCTAGCTGTATTCTTTAGGGGCGTGTTCTCAAAACGAGGAGAAACGACGAAGGGGGTCTTTTTTGCGGTGAACGCGCAAACTTGAGTCTTATTAGGGTTAAATTGGACTAAATTTAGTCGGCCCCAATCCGAGACTTTGGTTAACAAAGACTCGACCTCAGACACAAGTTTGTTCCGATGTGCAATGGCGTGCTCCTGTGAAATATTGTCGCGGCCAGTGTATAAGGCGTCACCCGTGCTGTCATCCGCATAACAATGGACGCCGCTGATCAGCAGCAAGTCATTGATATGCAGAAGAAACAAGGTGGGAGACAGGACACAGCCTTGGAGAACGCCAGCATTGACAGCCATGAGATCCGAGCATGCACCGTCGACAACGAGCTTGATGCTCCGGTCTGTCAAAAAAATGGCGATCCAGTCACATAATTTCACAGGAAGCCCAAAAGCAGGAAGTTTAGAAATAAGAGCTTTGTGCCAAACCCTATCGAAGGCCTTCGCTATGTCCAGACTAACCGCCAATGCTTCCCCCTTCGATTCAACTGCATCCGCCCACCGGTGAGTAAGGAGAGTTAAAAGATCACCCGCCGAGCGACCTTGACGGAAACCGTACTGGCGGTCACTAAGCAGCTGGTGATACTCCAAGTAACGCAGGAGCTGGCAGTTGATGATCGATTCCATGATCTTTGACAGAAGGGGGGTCATAGCTATAGGTCGGTAGTTTGACGGATCTGAGCGGTTCCTTTTTTTGGGTATTGGATGCACCAAAGCTATCTTCCATGCTTTTGGAACGACGCCAAGAGAATAAGACAATCGGAAAAGACGCGTTAAGACCGGAGTCAACTCAGGAGCACAAGTTCTCAGCACAATCGGTGGAATTCCATCGGGCCCACTCGATTTATGGACGTCAAGGGAGAGAAGTGCTTTTCGCACTGCGCTTTGCCGGAACTTGATATCCGGCAAAGCATGGTTACACCGCGAGATATTAGGCGGTGAGGTACCTTGATCATCCAGTGTCGAGTTGGACGCGAAAAGAGAGCCTAGAAGTTCTCTTCCAAGTATCACGACCTCTGCGGTTGGGATCTGTTTCAGTAAGTAATCAGTTGCCATCTCAATGTGCTCCATGAGTCGATCAGTTTCAGCATTTCCGCACAGTATATAAATATTAATGCAAATCGTGAAAGCTTAAAACAATATTAATATTTTAAATTTCTATCCAATCTCTTGACAACCATACAATAGCCTGCTTGGTATCACTCATACTTATTATGTAGCTGTTGTATTTCACAACTAGTCAATAGCGACCGCAGACAACACTTGCATAGTTACTATAAGAATTATGGACATTCATAAATCCAACATTTTTTTGTGTAACACATACATATATAATATTAACACGTAAAATACTATTTTAATCTGAAAGCCTCATATTTTTTATAATATAGAGGGCAAACCAGGTGGTTAGTGATTACCGCCGCTCATAGACGTCAGCAAAACTAGGTGTCCTGCAGACGCGTTACCGGCTTTTAAGAAAATGGCATGCACTTTTCTTGAAGAACCCTAAGTCGTATCGGATCGGTAATACCGAGGGAGGCCGCTGGTTACTATAGTACTATTGTACGCAATAAGATAAGACGTTTTTTTTTTCGAATAACGAGGTGGAGGGCGTGGAACTTAGAGGTGTGTCGCGATATGAAGATGGAACTCCGCTGCTGGTATGAACCCAAACAATTCCTCGGAAAACTCCCCATTAAAAATGCGGTAAAAAATTCAGAGGGAACTGACATCTCTCCTTAAGGTCGAAGGTTCGAGCTGTATGGAAATGACATGGCATCAATTCGAATCGCAGTACGTTGAATACGTATAAATAGATCGAGCTGATATTGAGGGGCCCGTGCCGAAAGGTGGGAGAAGTACCCTATATACGGTCGGACTTGCGCGTTGTTAAGTTGCAGTCGGTGGTCTGGCGTGACGTACTGCCTGCCCTACTGAGCACACCGATCTTCTTTGATGCAAATCTAGCCTTCGATTCCAAGTGACCGCGGAACTGAATTTATTCGATATGTCGATACCAAGTATTTCAATGCTGGCTGCGGCCTTTATGGAAGCGAATAGAACGAAAGCGAGGAGAAACAACGAAAGGTAGTTTTTTGCGGTAAACAGCGCTTAACTCTGGAGGGGCCCGGCTTGCAGGCCCTGGAACTGAGAAGAGGCTCCTTTTATGGGCGCCAAAATTATATTAAGATCCCTAAACAGCTCGTGCCTGCAGTAAGCCCAAGTCCTGAATTCGGCGCTGGCGATAACGCACAAACATGTGTATTTTGGCGGTGAAAGTGGGCTAACTGTAGTCGACCAAATTCCGAAACATTGTACAACAAAGCCTCGACTTGTTGTGTGAACACAAGCTTGTTCCGATACTCGGTGACACGCTCCCGGAAAATATTCCCGCGGAAAATATATATAAATCATCTCCAGTAGGTACTGTCATAACAATGAAGGCCGCTAGTTCACAGCATGTTACTGATGTGGAGAAGAAACAGCGTAGGAGACGGAACTCAGCCTTGGGGAACACCAGCATCAACAAATATGAGACTAGAGCGTGCACCTTCAATCACGACTTTGATGCTGCGATCTATCAAAAAACTGGTGATCCAATCGCATGATTTCCCGGAAAGTCCGTACCAAGATAACTTTGACTGGAGTCAAGTCCGGACCGCCAATGCCTCCCTCTAGGTCTCAACTGTGCCGCCTATTGGTGCGTTATGTAAGTTCTAATGATCTAAGTGTCGCAGAAGTTGAAAGTTGATGATGGATTCCATAACTTTGGAAAACAAGGTGGTTATCGCTATAAGTACATAGATCAGAGCAGAGTATTTTTTTTATTTTCCGGTGCACTATTGCCATCTTCCAAGAGCTCGGGGCAATGCCAACAAAATTAGAGTAAAGAAAAAAGACGCGTAAGGACCGATGCCAACTCTAGAGCACATTCACAGCACGATCGGTGCGATGCCATCAAGCCCACTAAACTTTGGGAAAGAAATTCCAGGGAAAGTAGTGTTTTTCCGGAATTTATTATCTGGCATTGAGTAACCGCACTGTAGGATAGGAGTCCCCTGGTCGTAATGAAAGCAAATGGACGCAAAAAGAGAGGAGATAGACATCAGCTTTTTCTTTTGCGGTATGAGATTCCTTATACCGGTTCAGAGAAGTGAGGGATGGCTTGCCAAAATTCCATAGTACTGCCTTAGAAAGGGACCAGAATGCACGGGCTCCCGAAGGAAAGCGAACTAGTCTCCCGCCAATTTTGCTGACGTGCTCGGACTTTGATTTGGCAATTACTCTTTTGAGGAACCTGGAGCCGGAATTATATTCTTTCTGAGGGTTTTTTCATCCTGTGACGTCACCGCTGCAGCACATGCTTGGTAATACTCCAGTTTATGGCGTAACGCAAACTTACAGGAGCGGAATCAAACCAAGGGTGCGACTTGTTGCCAATGGGCGCCACAGAGACCGGAATGAAAAGTTCCATTCCCTGAAGCACCGTCAGCCACAGATTCGTCCACGGCGTCAGGGTTATCCGGTGGGAATCAAATAGGCTCCCACGTGTAGAACGCAAAAAAGCCACATCCCATTCCATCTGCTGGCCTGTAGTACCAGACCCGACACTGATGATGTGGAAAGTTTGAATAATTTGGTCACGGAATGCATTTATATTCTTCACTCTATCTATCGCCTAAATATTATAATATATAATATATATATATGACGGCGCTAGAACCTTTTTAGATTTGGAAACGTTGGGAAACGTGATTTAGAAAAAGAAGAGACAGAACTCCGGCCTTTTTTGCAAAAATACGACGGGCGAACGGAAGAGAATTGGAGAGAAGATAATATTTAGTTTGGAAAATAATTAGTGCAGAACGTATCCAGTGGACTGTCTATGGGTTCTAATTAATGGATACTCGTTGATTATGATCTTGTTAGTATTTCATTGAGAATTTGTATTGTTATAAATATTGTAAAACACGGTCTCAGTTCTCCTCGCCCGCATTCCCACGAAAGCTCGCCAGTCATAATGAACTCGGAATCAATAGATGACCACCAAACCCCATATACATATATATATATATATTATATATATGACATGCTAGCGAGCACATTCAACATATGCATGCAGTAAAGTAAACCTCGTCCCTAATCAATAAGATTCTGAAATGCAATAGCAAAATGGCTACTCTCGTCATAGCATGGACAACGTTAAAACACGCTACGTTAACAACATTTATCTATAAAAATAATACTTATTATCTAATAAAATTGTTCTAAGCGCAAGCAATATTAATAATTAATTACCCAAGATTATCCATACGTAAAATGTCCTTATTAAAATAAAGATGTATTATATAAATAATCCTATTCTACATTTTATCTCTGAGATCAGCTTACTTGTTTAAAAACCTACTACCTACTCGTCGTTAATGTACAAATAAAAAATAGGTAACAAAACATACCAATAAAAAATATCGATAGTAAAAAACTGTATGAACTCGTTTGGCCCGTTGGCCATCGACAATATAAGACTAATCGAGACACCATGTATCTCCGGTCACGGTGAATAAGACCAGGAGAAAAATCTCGAAGACAAAACAGATGCAAGTGTCCATCACGCAATGTATTATAGTTCCGAATCTCTTCGAGGACTGGATAAGTAGAACGGTCCAATCAAAATTTACATATAAGAAGCGGATGGTAATACGTGTCTCTAGCCAATCATAATTTATCTAATACAGTAATTATCTACACAGACACATTATTACACACATATACATAATTTTGCAAAAGTGGCGCCACTAAATTATAAATTTTTGGTGACACTTCTATACACTGAGTAGATCCTATATAATATATAAATAATAACAAGCAATTGTCAAAAACTTAAAACTGGAACTTAAATAATGTTGGCATTGTTAATCTTCTGTACCGGTAAGATGGTCCCTGAGTGTCGCGAGCTCTCTACTAATATTCTCCCGCGCTGCCGCTTCGAAACACTCGAATTCAGCCGTGTGATAGATCTTTGGTATCTGCGAGAACTGGTCTAGCACCTGCAACGGAGATAATCTTTAAATAAAATTCTTTATTGCGCACCTAAAATTGCTAACAAAGTATATAGCACTCAAGAAAAGAAGAAAGAAAATATACTTTATTCTCAATAATATAAATATATAAATGCATAATAAAAATAAGAAATGCATAATAGGCGTCCATATCACTTTAAAGCGATATCTTTCAGGCAACTCTCACTTGAATTATTGTATTGTTAGGATACATGGACATGAAAACTTAATTGAAACAAATTTTATTCAATAAAAACTTATTAGTTAGTAACAGTTTAAACTACTTCAACCCTTTAGATGGGGATGACTAAAAACTAGGCATATGAAATAAATCGTAAGATCTTTATTAATACACAAAATTGACGACCAGGCTAGCGCAGTGGTACAGGGCTCGGATAAGTGGAGCATGATGCGCCAGGGGTCGCGGGTTCGAATCCCGCCTAGGTCATGGATGTTTATATAGGTACTTATATGTATTTCTATAATAAAAATCTTAAATATATAAAAATTCTTAAATTTATAAAACATATTAAATATATTCCGTTGTCTAGTACCCGTAACACAAGTCCTTACGGTACTTAGCACGGGGCTAGGCTAACGTGGTGTGTAAAGTCCACAGATATTTATTTATTTATTTACAAAATACTTTTACTTGCTGGCTCACTTACACATCGTTTCTTCTTACATTCGTTAGTTACTAGCTACATCTCGGTGTTTCAACTTGCGATGGAAGTTAAAGTATTTTTTTGTTAATTTCACTAATGTGCTAATTTTTATATATTAGCATGCTAAACGTAATTGTATTGTGTTTTTTTAACTTAAGCTTTACTATGTGTATTTACGTTAACTCATTCGTTTCACAAATTGCATTAAGTGCACTAAGTGCTGTGTAATAGCAGTAGCAGGCAGCAAATAATTGCTATTGTGCTAAGGGTTCGTAAATGCGAATACTAATTATTCCATCACTAAATTCCGTTTCAAATGTATACTTAATTCATACCGTTTTTTAACCCTTACAAAACCTTCCATATCATTTCTGAATATCAGCTAAGTAAATATTTATGTATTACTAGCTACCCAACAGACGTCTTGTCATTATTGGAAAATATGTGGTCGTATTGTCAATCCGCTACATTAATTACCCTACAATATTGTATATTCTAGATACCGACTGCAGCGCCAACTGCCGGTCTGATTTGTGAATCTAAATTCTAAACTATCCCTGGCGCCACCCAAACGCATGCAAAAAAATCATTCAATTCGGGCCAGCCGTTTGGGCGGAGTTAGAAATATAATTTGCATCCCCAACCGAATAAAGTTGGAATATCAAAAATACAGGTTTTCAGGAAACAATTAAAACTGTAACTTAGCTTTCCAATGTCCGATTGTGTCTAATATGAAAGATATTTTCAAGTCAAACTTCTATACGCGAGCTCGACATGGAGAGTTTAATGGCGAGAGAGAAAAAATCACTCATCGGATGAGGCTAATGGAAGTTGTCATTCAAATTCAAATTTGATTTAAGTGAAATCTTTTGTATTTAAAAAATAAATAACATATGACATGTTATGTCATTGAAACTACGGTAATGAAAATCAATAATTAAGTTTTACTTCAGTTGTGTGGCCTAAAGCACACACTTTTTTAATACTAGTTAAGTAAAATTAAAAACAAAGGACAAGAAGGAATATCGTGGGTATTCGTAAAAAGTGTAATACGAATATGTGAATTTCATATTCTGTTGGTAAACATCTATTACCGCTTTATTTGCTGTAATTGGTTCTTATTAAGCCTCGCGTAATACCATTTAAGTACCAACAGTATTCGACTTAAGGTTGAGATATATATTTTATATTTTGATTTATTAATCTAAATTATTATTTTAACGCGAATAAAGTGGTAATTTGCGTTGCTGCTAGGTGTGACATATTTAGTTCCTTATTAAAACACACATGAGCGTTCATACTGGCTTCAACCTTTTTTATGTACTCCAGTGAATAAAGATTTAATTCTTATATTTTCACCCAATTAAGAAATAATGACATGAAAAAAAATTAGGACATATTTTATTTGACCTTCTAGATTACGAAAAAGCTAAAACACGAAAAAGGTTGTAACAGCCTTTACCGATTTATTCGGTTGGGGGTGCGATATATATTAAGATGTATATTATAGGAAATGTGAATGTCCTTCAGGGACTCCTGAGTCACAATGTGCTGATAGAATATTCTAGAACATCGCCACTCACCTTGACCCGCAGCTCCACGTAGTGCCGACTGGTCATGCCGCAGTACTCCGCGCGCACCAGCTTGGCGTGAGCGTCGTACTCCTCGCGCCCGGCCGCCGTCACCGCCAGCTCGCAGTCACCGAACAGCTGCAGGTCCCGCAGTGGAGCCCGGGAGCCACCGGCGCAGTCGCCACAAGAGGCCTCGTCGTCCGTGAGCAGAGTCACTATGTATGCAGTCAGTTCCGCCTGGAAACATTAACAAACATAGAATATTAGCGGAAACTCTAAATTACTTAATCGATTTATTAGGTAAGAGGTAGTTCCACGCTGCATGCATGCATGTAGCTAAATTGGGCCGGCTCGATCGAGGAGGTACCTGACGCTTACGCCGCGCGCCGTCTCGATAGCGGCGTAAAGTGACAGCTGTGGTGTCGCGTTTCGTGTGGTGTGTAAGTAGCCGGTGGTCCCATGAAGGTGGGAGGAGGAAGGAGGGCAACGCATCTGTTTTACAGTAGTCATAAAAATGACTCCGACTACTCGTTTGCCCCCTTATACTATTAAAAAGAAAAAAAAATAGCATACACATATTCTTTATAGTTTACAACACTGAAGACTATTGGGCTAAAGATCGTACCGACTGTGGATGCGGTTGCAACAGGTCTGTGAGTAGCCTTGTGGCCAACTCTGAGGGTGTATGCCGTAAAACTATGGCCAGCTTAAACGCAGCAGGATGCTCCACATCGTTGATTCCTTTCAGCAACAGATTCTGCCATATGCCTGCCTGTAATAAAACTATCTTATTGAATGAATCAGAAAAAACACAAAAAAACGCACTAACCTAAACATTTTTTTAATTTATAAATGACTAGTCGACCTGACAACCGTTGTCTTGTCAAAATACGTATGTTGTCATAGTGATGTGTAGTTATGTGGTCAAATTGTCAATCCATTATTTCACCTATAATTTCAAGTCGAGATACGGGCTGCACCATTATATATATTGATAAATTGTAGCCTAACTGTTACCGAGGACTAAAACCTATATAACAAAAAACTTTCATCATAATCCATCCAGCAGTCTTTGCATGAAAGGCGCACAAGACACAGACATAATGATGTCTTCTACAGTTTTATTGTATATATAAAGGTTTAAATAAGAACAAACAACAATTACAATAAAACTACTTTAACGGATTTTATTTAATTATTTTACAAGCTCAATGTTTCAGAAACTTTACTGCTACGATGCTCACGAGTGGACTGAGAAGTCAAATGTCCTATAGTGACAAGTAATTAAAAGTATCCAAATATTTTTAATTATATTAGTTGTTCTGATTCAAAAATAATTATAATAGCGTGTTTATATTAAAAAATACTTACTTGATAAGAAACACAATTCCTCAGAGAATGCCACAGTGTGTCCGAAGCAGAGGCTCCAACAATCTGCTGCCAAGCCTCCTCAGAGTTGGGAGCTGCCAGTGACTCACATGCACTACGCCACATACGGGAGGCCGCACATCCATCAAGTTCACTTGAAACTATATAATATATCATCCATTATTTTAATATAATAATTACTACAATACTATAACTATCAATAATCATGTTTTTCACTGTCTGAATTTTTTTGATAAATTTATTAATTAAGAAACAGATGAATAGCATCCTTATTATTATAAGTCCAGACAAAGCATCATTGTGAAGTGATGATTATAATTTTCTTATTTTGCAGTTAACGAAGAGAGAGCATGATGACAGTTTTTTGTGAATACTAGTAGTAATTTACTATCAGATTTGACTCATTAGACTGCCTATACAATAGAAAAATATCCATATGGTATATCAAAAAAAACATAAGGTAGTAGCAAATTTATATGTCATCTCAATTCATCAATTAAAATAGTTGACAAGTGTTTTGAATCATTGGAAATACCTACATTATTTTCTTATCTTACAGTGATACAGTAATATCTAAATAAAACTGAGAATGGGTGTTGTTAATACTATTTTTGTAAAGGAGTTCCCTAAGGTATTAGTGTACAAAAATAACATTACCTCCCATTTCTAGATACTTCAAAACAGACCACTCATGAATTAAAAACCCGGTAATATCTGGAAAAGTTAACACTACATTAACATTAATTTATATCATATTATAAGCTTTGTTTTGTTCTACAAAAATAGGAAATGTATGTGTAAATAAACATGAGTCTACCTCGCAACGCGAAACTCTTCACACAGTTCAAACTAATCTGTTGTGTAAACTAATATTTAATATAACAAATAATATTGAGAATTATGAATCTCATAAAATAGAAATTAAGTCATAGCAAAATAGCATAAATGTATTAAAATTCATAAACATGGAAAAGTGGAAAATGTTTCATGGTTTCAGTCATATGTCGTTCAGTTTTAACTTGTCAATTGTTACTTTGACAGTCTGACTTTTATCAAGAAATAATTACTGGAAAAGAGCCGTAATTTTACGGACATAAGGTCTACTTTTTCTTTGACAATGAAGAAGTTGACACATTTAACAATGACAAGTTGTCTGAAGCTGTTTCAGACAAGTCAGTTTCAGTGTTGTCAGTCGGAGACTGACGCCGGCACCAAAAATCAATAAATCCGAAAGACAATGCTTATGTCTTGTTTACATAGATTTAGAATGCACGAGAACAATTCTAAATCTATGCTTGCTTATGTAAAATTCTATGTTTTCTATTATTCTATGTTATAATATTAATGAACTTTTGCATTGTTAAAATTTTTTTACACAAATATGCATTATCTGCATATCTATGATAGACCTATTTTAAAAATAATACGGTTTACCCTGTAGGCCATAGCCACAAATTTTCGCATCTTGAACACCCTTAGCGAGCAATCGGAGCCATTTTAATGTCCACCGATCACGCCTATACTCACTGAGAGATTATACAGATGCGTTGCCCTCCTTCCTCCTCTTTCCCCCATGGGCCACCGGCTACTTACTCCCGGATCAGACGCGGCAGCACAGTTGTCTCTTTACGTCGATTTCGTGTAAGTGGGAGGTACATCACCAGTCGTGTCGCCTCAATTAGGCTACATGCACGCATGTAGCGTGGCACTACCTCTTACTAAATTTTTTCTAAAATCGCCTCATAACCGCTAGTTTGAAAGTCCTAGAAATCCCCACTAATTTCCTAGTCGTTACTCCGTCGTCGCCTTATAAGTTATATCTTTGTATATTTGAGTGAATATCAACTTTTTGGAACACTCCCCATTGTAAATACGGTCAGGTGTAGCGTGGCACTACCTCTTACTAAAATTTTTCTAAGATCACTTCAAAACCGCTAGTTTGAAGGTCCTAGAAATCCCCACTAATTTCCAAGTCGTTTCTTCGTCGTCGCCTTATAAGTTATATCTTTGTATATTTAAGTGAATATCAACTTTTCGGAACACTTCCCATTGTAAATACGGTCAGGCGCGTATCCGACGTAATTCGACTTGTGACATCACACTTTCTACATACCTACAATACAATTTTTTTTATTAGTATAGTGATCAGATTTTTCAAGCTTTTTTGTTTGTTGTTTATTGTTTGATATTGGTAGTTTTTAAGGAATACGTTAGTGGGGACCATTTTCACGGTCAAAATAATGTTATTAATAATGGACGGAAATGGAACTTCGTCATCCTTCATAACTTTTGATTTTGATCATGAGGTTACTTCCAATCTTACTTCGCCGATTTTCGAGTGGCTGTGTCCACAACCTTTTTTGAGGACTAGATACGCTCCTGGATTCGGTAGAAGATGTCGAGCAAACCAACATCTCTCCGTAACGTTAAAGAATCAAGCCGTTCGGATATAACCTGGTCGTCTACAATGTGAATCTTTCTCATTGGATGCGGTCAAATGGAGCGAATTTATACTGAGGAGCTCCGGCCCAAAGGTGAGAGCAGTCCTCCATGTGCGGTCGGACCTGTGCTTTGTATAGTAGTAGTTGTAGAATATGCGCCATCATGAAGCACTGCTTATACCTGCTGAGAACTCCCAGCTTTTCGGGGGCTAATTTAGCCCCGATAGAGTCGTAAAGTCCTTTTCGGAACCAATCAACCTAGTCCAAACACGATTTGATTGCGATATTATATTATAGAGTTTCCTTGACTGCTTTCAATACCTATCATAACATAATATGTATATTAACACTTTGTTACATAACTTTCAGCTCGAGCGGGTCATTTCCATCTTGCAAGGTTTGCCCTCAACTAACAAACTCTACTAACAAAGGAAATAAAATGAAAACTTAAATCTTGCAATTAACATGAGTTAGTTTAAATATTTATTGATACAATAATAGCAACATGATAGGTATGTAGGTACTTAGAAGGTATGTTAAAGCTAAAGTATAGGATACACATGGAGGGTCCGAGGTAACCTTGAATTGGAGGCTCACTTGTTACGTATAAATCAACATTAACAAAATTTATTGATACAGTTCATTTTCTAACATATAGTGTATCTAGTATCCCGTAAAATTGAGCTGTAGATAGTACTCAGTAGGACAAAGGTTGTTGGTTTTTGTCGTAGTAAAAGGAATCATGAGGCGTAAGTATATATTTTTATACTATATGGGGGTAAATCGGAAAATCTACCGACCGCCATCATTGAGTATGGGCTATTTTCCAAGTTTCAAACACCACTCCACAATGTTTAACAGTGATCAAGGAACTCATACAATTTTTGTTTTTAATTCTGTTAGGTATTTATCTCAAATTTTCTAATTAAAGATTCATAATTTATAAAGTCCGCGAAAACGATCCTTTATACAAAATGGCTTCTTGTGACGTAGTGGCTCTCTATAGGCAATGACAAGTATTAAATGACAGTGACTATTATCAAGTGCTTTCAAAAAATGACTGCTAGTACTATTCAGAACTTTTACAGTTGGGAAATCCATAAGTTGAGCTAGAAATTTGACAAGTTATTAGTTACATTTCATCATTATTACAGAATATAGAAAAAAAAGTTACATTATAAAGTAATTAACTAGTACTCAGTCGGCACTAACCAGAGGATTTCGGAATGATTTCGGCCTCTATGATTTGTTTGACATTTGACAGGTAGCTACGCTTACCATAAAATGGCTGCGTTCCGAAATTTACTGTCAGTACTGCTCAGTTGTCAAATTGGACAATTCAGTATGGATTTGACAACTGTAAAAGTACTGAGCAGTACTGGCAGTGATTTTTGGAACTCACCATGGCGTCCGCGCTTGTTACGTCATCGTCAATTCACGTCATTTCGAGTCACGTGATTCATGAATAAAAATAAGTAGGTATTATAAAATAGTAGTTTATGCAACTGTCATATAATGAAGGGTATTAAAACACGAGTGGAATTTTTGAAACGAGCGATAGC
>LUGF01037302.1:28500-52275 GCA_001625245.1 Calycopis cecrops
CATTTCATAAGCCTGACATAAAGCACCGGGGAACATTTATAAAGGAATCGGGGTTTAATCTAATAGAAGAATATTTGAAGGAACGCATAAAACAGCCAAATTTGAGACGGGATATAAAGGAAAGTATATCAATGATACTCAGAGTACCTATGCCTGTCGATCCTAGGCCTAAAAAATACTCACAGGGGCGTTGTGGTGTCTGTCCAGGAAAAAAGGAACGGAAGAGCAAAACGAGGCACACTAAGTGCAAAATTCCGACATGTTTGGATCACCGAGTTAAAATATGCTAAAAGTGCTAAATTTGTTATAAACATTTAAAATATAAGACTAATTTATGATCTCAATATTCCAATGAATACAAATAAAAGTACTATTTTTTTTATATTCTTTTATTTGTATTTTTATAAACTTTTTAATTTGGGGTTCTTTATCACCCCATTGTAGGAATAGTGTATGCGCAAGACACTGTAGGGTTCCAGGGTTAAAATATACCTTTGAATGAATGTAGAGATATTGGTAAAAATTTAAAATGGTGTTGATAAATGTCATTAATTGTGTTTTAATTAATTAATTTATTAACACAAGCACGTTACGACATAAATGTTAATATTTATGTAGTGTTTATATTGTTGACATGACATATGAATAAATAAATAAACTGTGTATGGGCGACACATCATATCAACACTGCAGCTTCCTCCTGTACTTAATCGTGAAATGCTTGGTCACACTCACATTTTCTCATATGACGGGTTTCAAACGTCGTTTCTCTAGATAACTCCAACAACTCACCAAGAGGTTTCTTGGTGTCTGGATCTTCCACGTGGCTGTGGTTGCCGACGTAGCTGAACTCGTAGTACCACACCGGGAACGGGGAGCGGCGGCACATGTACGTGGCCAGCCTAATCATGTTATTTTTAAAACATTATTTTTTTTATGGCCCCTTATGGCCAAACGAGCATTCGGAGCTATTTTCATACTAGGAGACTACCGACAGTCTTAGACACTTGCATTAAGGCTATACAAATGCGCTGCCCTGGTTTCTTCTCCTACCATGGGCCATCGGTAATTTACACACCGCAGAAAACGCGACAGCCCAGCTGACACTTTACCATTTATTAATCTGTGACTTTACACCGGTCTCGTGTAAGCGAGAGGTACCTCCCCGGTCTCGCCGGTGCAATTCGGCTGCATGCAAGTATGCAGTGTGGCACTCTTATTCCGGTGTTTAAATTTCGTACCTCAGAGTGCTTGTATCAAGCTAAGCACTGCTGTTTGCTATGTACATATGTTGCTTGTATTGCTTTATAATTACTAGCGAATAGTTTTTTCAGAAGTGCACCGGCTAAGCTGAACTGCTTCGCCTCGCTTTATGTAAGCGTCCGAACTCCAACGTTAGATCCTACCAATATTATGAAAGAAAGAAAGAAAGAAAAGTTTTTATTCAAAATAGAATTACAAGAATTACTTTTTGAACGTCAACAATTAAATCTACGACCGGTTCAACCCTAGCCCTGTCCTGAGAAGAACCGGCGAAACAAACTCAGCGGGCCTCATGTTGGATCAGATGTAAATATAAAAATACAAGTACATTTGCACATGATATAATACAATACAATTTATGAATGTACAATAATTATGGTACAGAAACAGCCTGGGAGGAGGGTACTAATCCCAAGATGTGGTATCTGTCATAAAATCTGCTACCTTATAGTAAGCCTTACCACACAAACGCTCTTTAACAACTTTTTTAAATTTATTAATCGAAAGTTTTTGGACGTTTTCTGGGATACTATTGTAGAGGCGTATGCATTGCCCCCGAAAGGAATTCTTTACTTTACTAAGTCTATGAAATGGTATGTCTAATTTATGCCTGTTTCTCGTATTTATGTTATGATTATCATTTTTGGTTCTGAATTCACTAATGTTCTTTCTTACATACAATACATTATCCAAAATGTATTGAGAGTAAACAGTCAGTATACCGATGTCCTTAAATTTATTTCTAAGTGATATGTTGGAGGCTAGTTGGTAAATTGCACGAATAGCTCGCTTCTGCAGCACGAAAATAGTGTTTATGTCCGCAGCGTTTCCCCACCACAGTATGCCGTAAGACATACCTAAAACTATGAAAGTAACTAAAATAAACTAATTTAGCAATATATTCATCTGATATTTGTCTAATTTTTCTAACTGCGAATGCTGCCGAACTAAGCCTATTCGCAAGCTTGGTGATATACATATATAAATGTGAAAGTTTGTATGTTTGTTTGTTTGTTACTCCTTCACGCAAAAACTGCTGAACCGATTGTGAAATTTGGCATACACGTATAGGGTAATTGGATTAACACAGGATATTTATCCCGTAAAAATGTTCCTATGGGATACTATGGGATGATTTTCCACGGGATCGAAATTTACACGTGTGAAACCGCTGGGCGCAGCTAGTGTCTCATATGTTTTATGAGAGTCAAATGGGCCATAGGGTGGCAATGAGTAAAGCAGGACAACTCAGTCTTCCCGCCTTATGGCACATCCTTCCTCCTCTCCTCTCCATGGGCCACCGGCTACTTACACACCACTTCACGCCGGTACCGTGTAAGAGAGGAACCTCTCTGGTCGTGTCGGCCAAATTCGGCTCCATTCTGCATGCAGCGTGACACTAGCTTTTTCTAAAACTCTTAAAATAAAAAGAAATAATAATTATTATAGAAATAGAAATAGAAAATACTTTATTCAGGTCTTCAGTAATTACACTGTTATACATTAACACATCTAAAACTAAAACATAAAAGAAAAACAATACAAATAAAAATAACAACAGAAAAAATAAAAGATAAAAGAGAACAAAAATACAACACTGGATAATGCACAACAGTGTAACAAAGACCTAAAATGGTTACCACTCAGTTAATGGTTGTGATACTCAGCTGGGAATACCACAACCCTGATATTATGTGGTATCATGTGAGATGAACATGCAGGATAACACTATGTTATTTTAACACCATAGAATTTTATTTTCTAAGTTTCTATCGCATAGTTGGTAAATAGAAGAAACAAAAATAACATTTATACATAAATAGCAAAATTTATCAATGTTAGACTTGCCTGTGCACCGGAAAAGCAACGATAGCGTCAGCATACAACTGCCCCAACTTCCTGAGGGTCTCATTGTCGTTGGCCAAGGGCATGTTCAGTAGGTACTGTCGCCGCAGCACCTGCGCCGGTGTCGTGGCGTTGTGTCGAGGCAGGATGAAAGATATCGGCGCAACTCGCTCCCATTCTTCATCCATCTGCCTGCGAAGGGTCTTGTTCCTCAGGGGATCTGATGGAGAAATTAATTAAAATTGAATAATAATCCTCTTTAATTGTTTTTATCTATATTATTATTATAAAGAGGAAACCTTTGTATTTTTGTATGTTTGTATTGAATAGGCCCAAAAACTACTGGACCGATTTCAAAATTTCTTTTACCATTACTTAGAGGGGTTCTTCCGATTCCGTATAGGCTATATTTTATCCCGAAAAAATGTTCCTATGGGATGCTATGGGATGTTTTTCACGGGATCGAAATTTGCGCGGGTGAAACCGCGAAGCGCAGCTAGTATAGTACAAGGTGGCAAACTTCGGAGCGATATTCATAAGTACCGACGCTCGTAGACACCCACATAGAGGTGAGGACATCCTTTCTCCTCCCCCTACCCATGGGCCACCGGCTACTTACACGCACTAATAATGCACAAACTAATGAAGTAGGTCTATGGACATAAACATGATAATTTCTACTAACAGTAGGCGAACCAGAAGAACTCGTCTCTAGTCTGACCGAGGATGTAAGGTACAGCATGCATCTTCCCCTTCCTGATGGCATCCAAAGGGTCCATGGTCAAGAACCGCTCTTGCCCGAAGTCATTCTCGATGACGTGATGCCAGAGAGTGACGGGATCGCCTCCGAATTCCTAAGGACAACATATTGATTAATATTCAAATAACACATAAAACCTTATGTAATTATATATCAATCAGAAGGAGAAGTAGGATTAGACGTTTTAGGGAGAGGAATAACATGAGCCTTCTTCCACTCAGTCGGAAAGGTATTATTAGTGAGAGAGAAGATTAAAATGTGGGTAATAATAGGAGACAATAAATCCGCAACTGGCAATAGCATGTCTCTACTTAGAGCATCGCATCCAAATGCTTTAGTGGATATTGATAAGAGACTTACGTATACTTGATGCTCTGAGATGGATATCAACAGAACCAAAACACAATGGCGTCCACGCTCAAAAACGTCACTCGTCGCTCCTCCTCCGCATGGCAGCGACCGACCCGCCTCACGCGGCCCACACCGGTATTACAATATTGAATACGCCTAGATGGCAGCACATATGGTGTAAACTGCGCGCATTGCTACGCCACCAACAGCTAAATCAGCATGAACATCTGCCCCCCTCGGTATTTCCGGACCGATACGACCTAGGGATCTTCAAGAAAAGGGCTTATTCTTTCCTCAAAGGTTGGAAACGCATCTGTTAGACCTTTTCTGTTACGGATGTCTGTGGGCGTTGGTGTTCACTTTACATCAGGTGACCTAACTGCTCGTTTGCCTCCTATGCTATAAAAAAAAATATTAACTGTCACGGCAATATGTGAAATTTATTGGAACGATAGTCGCTATCTGTCGAATATTGGTCATACCGACTAAGAAACCTTCGTGGGCTCATGCACAACAACTTTGCTAAAGATCATCACATGATCAAATGCATTGTTTACGATTCTATAAGGGATATACAGACAATCATTCATTTTTACATATATAGGCTGACTGGTGAGTCATTTTCATCACAGGACAGGTGCTCGCACATTGTGTACTGGACGTCACAAAACAACATGCTCGTCAGCACTACGTTACGGACCATATAATGCCGGAATACTTACAGCAAAACCTCTTAATGAGTACGCCAGATCCCTCCATGGCTTCGTCTTCAGACAGTCAATGATGTCTTTGGAGCTGGCGGTGGAGCAGTTGAGCAGCTGCGCCTGCTTCTCGGCGAGACTGTTGAGATTGCGCGGCGCGGGCTCCTTGCCCACTGGAGAACCGCTCATGGAAATGGCTCCGTGAAATAGACCTCAAACATTAAAACAAGAATGAGTTTGGATAACTTGTTTGAGAGGTTAGAAGTTAAATGGGCCGGTACGACGGGAGATGAATCCTTTTTTTTTAAATTGTATAAGGGGGCAAACGATCTGTCGAAGTCATTGTCATAAAATGATCCCTATAGAGGCTTTTTTTTTTACGATATAGGAGGTCTAACGAGCAGCCGGAGCAATTTTCATGACTACCGACGCCCACAAACATCTGCATAGAGGCTATACAGATGCGCTGCCCTCCTTTCTCCTCCCACCGCCATGGGCCACCGGCTACTTACACACCGCACGAAACGCGACAGCACACAGCTGTCACTTTACGCCAGTCTCGTGTAAGCGAGAGGTTCCTCCCCGGTCGTGCCGGCCCAATTCGACTGCAAGCATGCAGTGTGCACCTCTTACCGGGTTATACCCATGTCCTGACCTTATGACCATAACCTGTATTTAGCAGCACACAAGTAGCGTACAAGCTTGCGCAGCACCTCTTCCTACTACGTAGCATGTTTCTGGAGTGAATACATTTTCCCTGTCCTATCGTTCCTAAAGAAGTTTTTACTTAAAAAACCTAAATCTACTGGTAACTTCTAACTTCGCTGGTCTTGTTCTTGCTGTTTGTGCAGGTAAGTAAGGGATCTTCAAGAAAAGAGCTTCTTCTTTCCTCAAAGGTCGGCAACACATCTGTTAGACCTCTTGTGTTACGGATGTCTGTTTTTTTTTTCATACCACGATGGTGGCAAAAAAGCATACGGCCCACCTGATGGTACGTGGTTACCGTAGCCTATGGACGCTTGCAACACCAGGGGCATCACAAGCGCATAGCCGACCCTTTAGGAACCTATTGACTCCCCTCTTGTAGAACCCCATCTGTTTGTGGGTGTTGGTGATCACTTTACATCAGGTGTATAAACTGCTCGTTTACCTCGTATGCTGAAAAAATTCATATTCCTAGGTTAGGTTTTTTTAATTTAGTCGGAACCGTTTCAATGACCACCGAAGGCCATACACATCCGCAGAGAAGTTATACAGATGCTTTACCCGTCTTGCTCCCCTCCCGTCCATGGGTCATCGGCCATTGACACACCCACAACGCCACAGAACAGCTGTCACTTTACGCCGGTATCGTGATAACGAGAGATACCTCCCCGGTCGTGCCACTCGCACGACATGCATCCACCACCACTACTTCGTACTGTATGTAGGTGTTATAAAGAGTAGATACGCAGCGCTGGATTAAGCCTGGGATGGGAGACATTCAAATAGATGTTTAAAAAATGATCTTAAGGCCATTTAGCCTTTCGGGGCCCGTGGTTGCCCTTAAGCCCCCACCGGGGCCCGGCGTTGAGAGTAAGCAATTTAAGAACCTTGAGACATGGGCGAGATCATGTGCAGCATAACGCTGACGGACCCCGCGCTGGCTCCGGCGATGGTGACGCGCCTCGGGTCGCCACCGAACGCTGCGATGTTCCTCTGCACCCACTTCAGCGCCGCCACCTGGTCTTTGAGCCCGTTGTTGCCTGGAGCAAACTCGTCTCCCGTACTGAGGAAACCTGCATCCCATCAAACAAATGCAATCCCGATCCAGCTATTTCGCTGCACAGCGCAAATTGCCGCCTTTTACCAATGCTTTATTCCATAGATGATGTAATTTTAACATATAAAAAGACAATTTTTCCCTCAATTACGCCGCCCGGGCAATTGCCCAATTTGCTCTCTCCCCCTAGATCGGACCCTGCATGCATGGAAGTAAGAATATGCTTGTAATGGGACGATAGGACCGGTGAGGTGGGTGACTCTCGCTTGCAGGATACCGAAGCAAAGTGACAGTTATTCAGTTGCGTTTCGTACGGTTAAGTTTCCGGTGGCCCGTAGGAAGAAAGGAAGGAAGCAGGACAGCGCGTCAAGGTGCACAATAATTATGTGAATATTTATGGATCGGCAGTCACCAAAGGATCTGACTCCTAGTTTGCCATGTATATTATAAAAAAAATCGTTTGCATCCAGTGAGTTGTTACTAGGTACTACGATAGTAATATAGCTCAATGTTTGCATCAAACCGATTAAATGTAGAACTTTTCACCATATGTACCTACAGAGTTCTGTGAAGAATATTGACGACCAGGCTGGCGCAGTGGTACAGGGCTCAGATAAGTGGAGCATGTAGCGCCAGAGGTCGCGGGTTCGAATCCCGTCTAGGTCATGGATCTATGTATTATATGTATTTCTATAATAAGAATCTTAAATACAGGGTTAGTTTTTCGTCATCGGCCATATTTAAAAATTAGGAAATAAACATCATTCCAAGTGTGTGTTTTAATTTTATCGTCTTATTTGTAATATTTTGTTACATAAACATCGATTTGAAACGGTCCGTAAATATACCTACGCGCATTAGCACCCGAAGAGTGTGTTGACCTCAACAGCTGATTGTGTTTCGTATAGCGCTACGCTGCGCGAGGCGACAATGTTCAAATATGTTACCCACACGGTATTTATTTTCGTACGGATAAAAATATCTTTTTTATTATTTTTCTTATTTGTTTTATTTCATAAATCGAGTGTATTATCGATTCTGAACAAAATCTGAAAATTTAGCCAGTGACCAAAAACTAACCCTGTATATAAAATGTCTTAAATTTATAAAAACACAAGTCCTTACGGTTCGGTACGCTAGCCCCGTGCTAACGTGGTGTATAAAGTTCACAGATATTAAAAATATTTAAAATTTAAAATCCTGATATTTCTCCTTACATTGGCTAAAAAAGTGACTATAAAACCTTTATTACCTAAAGAGGCCAGCCGGTAGTTAATGGTGACGAAGACTAGATCTCTGTCCAGAAGGTAATGCGGGCCGGCGAAGTCGCTGCGGCCTGTCATGCCGTAGAAGCCGCCAGGGTGGATAAACAAGATGACTGGCAGGGGCGTGCTCCTGGAATAAAATACATACTTATATTCCAATTGATTAAACAATTCCTTGTTGAAGGAGTATTGTTGTTGTTGAAATTCATTTACATGATCTACAGAAGGCAATGGTAAGTAAGGTAAGACTTCGAGTTTTAGGATCTGCTATAATGCTTACGTATAAGAATGCATAGATTTAGAATGTAACAGAATTCTAAATCTATGTAAAAATGTAATACGCTGACATCCATATAAGAGCACAGTATCACAGTATCAAATAAGATAACAGCCAGAATCTCATTTTTTTTCATTATAAAACAAAAATGAAACCAGAATTAGATAATATTGAACACAGAAGGAGGATCAAGCTTTTGACACTTACTTAAATGCTAGCGAGCCAGGCCAATCATTGCCACACCGTAAGAGGTAGCGACGCGGTAGAGGTAAGAGGTAGGCGTCAGTGACCATGAAAATGGCACCGGCTGCTCATTTGCCGTCTTATACTATATAAAATCTGTCTACGATACAAAACCGTATCTGCGTCATTGACAGTTTATAATTAGATTACTAGATAATAAAGGACGAATAACCTGTGGGCCTTAAGCGGTGTGTACACGTTGATAGTGAGGCAGTCCTCGTCCAGAGTACTAAAGAACCCGGGGGAGGCGGGGAGGGGGCACGCCGGGCCCTCCTCGCTCGCGTCCACTGGCTCAGTGTACTGAAGTATCAACCGAGGCGGCTGAAAAAAATATTATATCGCTTCAGCAATATGCACAGGAAAGAAGACAATGAACAAGAATTAAGCTCTTAGCGCCACTTTTCTGTGCAGTATTTAGTAAAATACAGGTATTTTACTTGATGCTTATATATTTTCACTTCCATCGGCAGTCCCTGTGTCTGTCTGTTGTTATCTAAATACATTAATTACATATCTTTACCATGAATAAGAATATATCGAACATACAGTGCCTTTTAGTGTCTACCGATACTTAAGGACATTTGCACAATCATAGATGGAGCGGATGCATCCTTCTCTCAATATGCACTAAATATGACAACGCAGCACTAATTTCATGCTGGTATTAAGCCCATACCATTTCGTAACGTAGGACCTACGAGCTACAAGACGATGGGCCCATCCCAAATATTTACTAAGAGCACGCATTGCCTTAGTCAAGGTCTATCTTTGATGCTTTTATCTTTCGTTCGAAAAATGTTTAGATATTATACACAGGAGTAGAGAGTAAAAGACAATAATGCTAAAAACAATAATGACAAAAAAATGTCACATTTTATATCACTCATAACAAGAAGCAGTGGCACGCTGCATGCATGCTTAATACCGTTAGGAGGTACCTCCTAATAAGAATGCTGTGCCACTACTGACGCAGGAAAGATCAATTATAAGCCCGATTTTTTTATAGCGACTAGCAATCGGGGCCAATTGATGACTACCGATGCCCAATAATATATAGGTACTCATAGCTCTCCATTACCCCATCGGAGAGTTACACTTGTGCTACTACTAAACAAAGATTAACTTTATCCAATCAAATTTCATACGTATTATGTGTTTATTAATAAGGAATTTAACAGATGTCAGTTTAAATACTAGGTTAAGGCGTGGACGAAGTTAATCTATGTTTATTAATAGGGGGGGTGATGTTTCTAGTAATTTAACATTTCCTTTCAATTAAGAACTAAAACTATTTACTGACTCTTGGCATCCTAAGACAGGAACGCTATTGTTAAATAGTAACCAACCTGAAATCGGAGTTCGCCGACGGGCGGCGCAGCGTATCGGATGCCGCGGTAGCTCTCGAACCTGCGCCCGCGCCGCGTCTCGCCGTACGAGCCGCGGATCTCGCCTGACGGTGTAATAGTCACCGGTTTTTTTTTCCCACCTGAGATTATCATAAAAGCTAGTAGCAATATAAACAACATGATAAATCAATATTCGAAAATACATTAGCTGGGGATCGTGCAGGATTAAGTTCTGGCAAAGCCAGAAAAAAATTGCCCCAGCAAAAAAAAATTAAATTAAATCAACGAATAGGTACAAGAGTTTGGATTAAGATCATATTTATTTCAAGTGATACACGAATTTTGATAAAGAAATGACAACACATTCCAAAAAATAGCAAATTTAAAACATGTTACTACTCTGCAAACTTTTGTCTTGCATATTATTGTACCCATGTGTATGTTGTTATGCGCAGTGACATACGTAACTGACCTGTGGCCGGAACTACGATGTAATCGAACGCCTGTCCACACCCGATGCTCGCCGCTACGAACAGACAGACCACCGGTAGAGCTATCATTGTAACTACTGGCCACACAATGCGCTTCGCTTCCTTTTATATTTTCTCAACATCGCTAATAAGTATCTAAGGCTGTCACACACTAAGCAGATGCGATAACATTTTGTCTGCGTAGAAAAGTATTCTTCGATATAATATGTCTGTGACAGATACAGATACTTGACGGTAAAATATCTATAAACAGTTAGCGTAGTGTGTGGTGCTCCTTGAGTTGGGTATATTGACAGACATGTACTGAGATACAGACATATCGCCGCATCTGCAAAGTGTGTGACAGACTTTATTCTAGTTACGTTACGTTAATAATCGACGTTTTTAAATATCATATTCCTGAAAACGCAGGGAGAACTTCGGTGAACAGGAGTGTCTAACTCTACACCATTGTTTTTTTGCATTGATCGACCTGTAAATAAGGATTTAAAATATTCTGTACTGTGAATAAAGCTTTCAAGAAGCATACCCGCAGAAGAGAATATATGTAATTTCGGCTCTAATAAGAAAAAAGTGTATAGATCCAGAAACGGCGATACGCATGGTTCGGCAACCAGTTAAATTTCGCACGGTATTCTGATATATGCTTACATTTCCGTACGTCCAAGATATACCTCATGGACACGAGTATGTTTTGTAGGCGCTCTAGTTTCTTCAGTTCGTCCTCAGTTAGGTTTACATAACAAGTATCGTTAATGGGCATAAACAATTATAGACAAAATAATGATTATGAAATTTTAGTAGAAATAGGAAGATTACATAGACGCCTAGTTGAGTGCCACGCTGCAAATACCTTTCGACTTCCTTAATGTAATTACTCCAGGACAGTTTCTTATTTAAATATTACCAAGGGTTTTAAAGATTTATCTTAGAAAATATTTATTATGTTTAAGATTAGATTTAAAAGATTTTCTCAGTCAACTCTGTCAGCCATCCGGTACTAACAGTGATAGTGGTTTGTGTGACGGTATTGAAGAGCAGACCATGATGACTGATTTACTCACATATTGTAAGTCTTTGTTCATAGTGTTAAGAGCACAGGACAATGTATCTGAGGTTAACTGGGAATAGATGTGTAGGTCATCTACGTACATCTGAAGGCAATAACAAATAGAAAGTGTGAAAGTTATTACTGAATAGCGCAAAAAGAAGCGGAGACAGAACACCCCCTGGGGAACGCCGATAATGATATGGAATCAGCATAACTTCTCCTTCTTGGGGCTGTCCGGCTGCTTTTGAACAGTCCCTACTCCAACGTTGGAACCGTGCAATGGGATCAGGTTCCCATCCTGGCCCCTGGTCCCAATGCTCCAACGGAGCACACCACGCCGGTCGGTCTTAATCCACGCAGCCATTTGCTGATTCAGAGGGACGGGTGGAGGACCTCCCAGCTAAGCTGCTCTTAATCTGTCTCTCCCCTAAGCCTTTCCGGTATGGGTAGCCCGGTCCAGCACAGCCTTGGGGATCACAGAGGCACGCAAGCCACCCCACCACGAAAAGATGGCAGCACTCGGGGTGGGGTAAGTTTCAAACCTCTTCCGTTCACCTTCTGTATCTGAGGATCTTTAGCTTGATCACTAAATAAATAATCTAAAGAATTTACTAAGTGGGTTAGGGTTAGTTAGAGTGCGTGTGCCAGACCGGCACTCAACTCCTTCAATGATTGGACTATAATTAATTATAGTGGTGTGGTGTTTATAGCAGTAATTTAAGTTTAAAGATATTAAACTTTAAAGACTGCCTTCAAACTTAATTTATATTTTAAAAGCAATCTAACTTTACGAATCTGGTTTAGGTTTTTGTGTAATTTTCGCGGAAACTTAAGGAATCATTTATATTTTTAAATTCTTACTAGCCAGATCATATCACCACCGGCCATAAATCATAATAATATAGAGTTATCCGATTCTTTTCCATAATCACCAACATTAATCGTTGTAAAACGACAGTTTGCATCTGCTACAGCCACTAACACGATGAAGAAGTATTTCTTATAATTATAATAATTTGAACCACTGTGTGTAGGTGATTTTATTTTGACCTGTTTACTATCTATTACCCCAACGCAATTTGGAAAATTTTTGGAAAGTTTTCTTATAAAAAAGCTCGGAGTTGGAATCCCAAATAGGTTCATTTGGTTCTGGCATTTCATTAGGCAGAAGTACACTCCATATTTGTATACAGGCTACACCAGAATTCTTATAATTATAAGAAATACTTCTCCATTGTGTTAATGGCTGTAGCAAATGTTTTCAACGATTAATGTTGGTGATTATAGAAAAGAATCGGATAACTCTATATTCATAAAGTCTTCATTAGGTCAAAAGTTTTTCAGAAATGATTTAAATTTACCGGAAGACAAAAATTTTCCCACATATACAATCGAACCCCAACCTTAAGTTTTTGTTGTAGATGAGGCGTTTGGTTTACACTGAAATATAATGCGCCCATATCCTAACCGAAGCCTAAATAGAAACAAACGTATTTTTAATTATCGTCTTAGTAGCGGGCGACGATCTGTAGAATGTGCTTTTGGCATATTAACAAATAAATGGAGGCTACTTCACTCTTCAATGCAAATCAATCCTGAATTTGCCATTGATATAGTTGAAGCTACATGCGTTTTGTACAATTTCGTGCGAAGGAGAGTTGGGGCTAACTTTGATGATGAGTTTCTGAAGTGTCCTTTACAATATATTCCACAAATTTCAAATGGAAGAACGTCGTCAAGTTCTGCTATAGCCATCATAGATTTTTTTTTAAATTACTTTGTTTGTGACGATTTTTTTTCTCCCCGTAAAAAAATTGTGAGAGTAAAGACACCAACAATGTGTGAGTTAGATAACTGTTAACGGCGCTTTTTAAGAATCGTTAATGGCGCAGCTTATGCCAGCACTAGAAGAGAATTAGGTTCTTCGGGTCTTACCTGACCCTACTAAATTATTTAAAACTAGAAATAAAACAACAAAGCTACATTAATATTTTTTATTGTCCTAATTATATTATATAGAACTAATTTATTATGTACATTCCTTATTCTTATCATTAATTTGTTTCATACTATTTTTTATTTTATTAGTATTAGTATATATAGTAAGAGTAAGAGGTAGTGCTGCATGTAGCCAAATTGGGCCGGCACGATTACGCAACAAAAACCAAATGAATCGTAGCACTAGTTTAGCCACAGGAATTTTTTAAAGGTTTTTCTCACTTCATACACGCTGTATTACGTTCTCTGACCGCGATGTTGGCTGACATGCAAGGTTGCCGCTTGCTGTCGCTGTCCGTCCAAAGGTTGTTTACATTTTATGTTAATTATTAAGCTAACTTAACTTCTTTGAAAATAGTATTTTCGTACAGGTACTTCTCAAAAACTTTTTTTAAATTTAATCAACAATTCAATTGCTAAACAAGTTTTGGCGTTTCGTTGTGCACCGAGACAAATTGGGATCTATTTTGATATTTTTTTGACTATATTGTATTACTTTGCGATTGAGAAGGGTCTATAACCCGTACTGCAAAATGGCACGGTGCAGTGTTATTGGTTGCAGAAGTGATCGAGAGAGAGAAGAAAATTCCCGGTATATCTTTCCATTCGTAAGTAACACATTTATTAGTTTATTTCCTAGAAGTATTTCACCCGCGTTTAATTTCTAAGAAATCCATATAGACTTCAACACCCTATTTCACACCCTTAGGGCTTGAATTTCTAAAAATCCTTTCTTAGCGGATGCCTACGTCATAACATCTACCTACATGCCAAATTTCAGCCCAATCCGTTCAGTGGTTTGGGCTGTGCGTTGATAGATCACTATGTCAGTTAGTCACCTTTGAGTTTTATATATATATATATATCCATCCATCCATCTAATTAGTTTTAGGTAAGTATTATTAAAATCATTACCTATAAATTCGATGTTGTCAACATTGTGCTTGGGAAATTGATAGTATAAAATTGTTTTAGTACCATGTAGTGCCACACTGCATGCAGCCGAATTGGGCCGGCACGACGGGGGAAGTTCCTCTCGTTTACACGAGACCGCCGTAAAGTGGCAGCTGTGTTGTCGCGTTTCGTGTGGTGTGTAAATAGTGGTGTGTAAATGGAGGGAGGAGGAGGAAGGAGGACAATTAATATATATAACTTCTATCCAGATGTCTATTTGTTTCAGTAGTTATGAAAATGGATCCGATTGCTTGTTCGCCCTCTTATGCTACAAAAAAAAGATAGAGTCAATCAAAAAATAACATTTTGTGAGTCGATAAAAGGTAATAAATATTAAATACTGTTTAGTTCTAACCCTGGATTTATTGCGCAGTGGAAGTGACGATATACTCAGGGGACAAAACAGAAAGAACTTTGTCTGCGATTACGCAGAGCTATATTCAACTTAATAGGTGCAATTACCTTGTGTCTCCGGGGTCCGGCTTAATATATATCACATTAACCTCTAAAACCTATGGCCATAAATTTCAAGTTTGCAATGAGATATACTTAGCCTTCCGTGAAGCCCCAATCCGCCGACCAAGTGAATCTGCAGCAAGCTTCTTCAACAGGGGTTCTTTTGTCCAATCATTCACGTTCACAAACACACATAAGTTCAAATATTAGTCCAAACAATTAATTTACACTCCTATCCTATCAAACAAAAGGGCGTAAACAATTAACTACGCGCCGATCTCTCAAGAGATTCAACAACAATGGCCGCTCTTAAAACTCACGCGTCGAACAACGCGCCCGGCAAACAGCGACCGAACCGCCTTTGGCGGCCCACACCGGTATTACAATAATTATGCTGAACACGCCTAGATGGCATCACACGTGGTTCAGAACAAATACCTAATAGGAATTATTTAACTTAATGCAAGCTACGTATCTATTAGTATACAACACGAATGCCTGAGTAAGGTTGTCTTTACGCAGGAATATGAGTCTCTCTGTATCTTACTTTTGAGTAATCCTGTATATTGACAATTTCTTACCTCATTTGGAAAACTTTCAGATATACCCCCACACATTTATTACCACAGTCAAGATGAGTAGTAATTTCGTCGATCAGTGCCAAAACAGCATCTTCTGTCGAAATATCATTTCTAAAACATTATTGGTAATTAGATAATATATTGTCATTGAAATATTTCTTGAGAGGATTGTTAACCAGATTTTCCAATATTTTGGACAGCACCATCACAACTGAAATCATCCCTGTTTCCGCCCTTATTTATAGGTTTTACAATGGATTTCTTGATCACAACGGGAAATATACCCTTTTCAAAACACAGGTTTTAAATATGGCATAGTGTTGGAGTTTAATAGTTTTTTCCCGCTTTAATAAATGATGTGGGTATACAGTCCCATCCAGGTGCTGAATCAGAAGACAAATTATTTATTATTAAGTTGAGGTCAGTGGGGTCGGTATTTAAGAGAACAAATTAACTTTTTTTTACTGGAGTTGATACGATATTCGTACTACATAAAGGGGGAAAATTAATTAACTTTTCTGCCATGTTTTTTCCTATGTTGGTGAAATGATTATTGATTAAGTTTGCAGATACAAGTAACAAACAAACAGACAATAGAAGAGAAAGAGAAGACAAAGTTAGGTATAAGTAATATTCACTTACAATTATTATTTTCTCCAATAGGACCCGCGCATATGGCCACAACTCCAACACCCACACTCCCGACAGCAAGGCGCCAGTGATGGACTCTGAACTCAGAGTCGTTTACTAGAACCCCGGTGGCTTGGGCGGCAAGCGAGACAGCCTCAGACTGCTCGCCGAGGAGTAAGACATTCATATCATACTACTGGGCGAGATGTGGCTGCAGCCAACGCAGCAGTTCAAGCTACCGAACTACATCACATACAGGAAAGACGAAATCTCGCCTAGCGGCAGGCCGTATAAGGAAACGGCGGCATTAGTCAGAAAAGACAGTACATACACGACCCACTAGAGCTCAGTTCTTTCACCGACGTGAACACGATCGGAGTAGTTGTATGTGTGTTGGGGGGAGAACTCAGACTCTATGCCGTATGCAGACCTCCATCAAACAACATTGGCCTGAGCTATATCTGGCGCGTACTGGGTGGCGGAGGTCAGGTGTTAGTTTCCGGGGACCTGAACGCCAAGCATACTCCATGGGGTTCAGCCCTAGTGAACTACGCCGGCGCCCGTCTGCAAACGGATTCGGAGAGGAACGATTATACGGTGCAAGGCCTCCCTTGCCCGACACATATACTTTCGAATCCGTTGCACAACCCGGACGCACTAGATATCGCCATCCACAAAAACATGGACACAGCACAGTGGACATGGAGGTCTTATACGACCTCGACACATAAGACACAACAGCTACCCACGAGCAACGCGTGAGGACCAGGGAGAAAGTCGACTGGCGCGCCTTTCGGGACGGGCTCGCCGAATTCTCCATCGAAGGGCAGCTGAGTACGCCGGAGGAATAGGAAGCACAAAATCCGTGAGACACAGGCAGCGGCAACCACCCTAGTACCGGTGGAGGCACACCGTAGAGGAGAACTGCCCCCCGATCTGCAGGTGGAACTTAGGAAGAAACGCCCGCTGAGAAGGCTCTAGGCCCGCACGCGTTGTCTGATACTCAAAACACAACTGAACAGTTTGGCTGAGTCTGTCTCTAAGAGAGCGGGGGAGTGTCGAGGCATCGGCTGGGAGAGGAAGAACTTTCAGGCCGGTGAAAACGACGCAAACCTCTACGCACTCAACAGATAACTCACCAAACCTAAAATACACACCACACCTCTCATAGACTCACATGACAATAGACACCATAATGCACAGACACGTGCCGAAATACACTCACAACACCTTGAAATTAAATTGACACCACACCCAGCAGCACCAGTCGCCCGCGAGCACCACGAGGAAGTAGAAAGCGCGTACAACAGTTCCTCACATCCCCATCCCCACCACCGCCTCTGAGCGGTGAGGTCTTTATGTCCCCCTCAGAATTGCACAAGTTGGCCCTCCGTCTCCCGAGGCGAAAAGCCCCGGGCAACAAGCCCGACAACGTCGCAGCCACAGCCCTGGTGATGATGCCATGGCGTACAGCCGTGGCTCTCACCAAGTATTGCTAATGGCATCCTCCGCACGGCCCACTTTCCGGAGATCTGGAAGGAAGGGAGAGTCGCCGTTCTGCCGAAGCCGGGCAAGCCCCGGAACCTACCAGGAAGCTACCGGCCGGTAACTCCCCTGGCGCACATTGCCAAGTTGTTCGAGCGACTACTGCTCCGGAGACTGAAAATGTACATCACTATTAGGGATGAAAAATTCGGTTTCCGGGGCGGTCACTCGACAACCTTGCAGCGGACGCGAATACTCCGCCACTTGTCTTTAGGGATGAACAAGGGGAGACACTCGATCGGAGTCTTTCTCGACATGGAGAAAGCATTCGACCGAGTGTGACACCCGGGGCTCCTATACAAGTTGGTGGGTCCCGCATGGCATTGTGCAACTGGTGGCGTCCTTTCTTAAGGGCAGAACCTTCCTGGTAGCGGTGGAGCGGAGGCAGTCCTCTCGGCGAGCCATAGGTGCTGGAGTCCCCCAAGGCAGTTGTCTTTCCCCTATCCTGTACGCGGCCTACACGAACGACATCCCCACGCTCAATGACCCCTTAGGAGAGGGCGAAGAGGATGTCATGCTCGCATTGTTTGCTGACGACAATGCATATTTTACCTCGTCTCGTAAACAGGAGCTCGCAGCTGCACGCATGCAGCGTCTTCTAGATCGTTTACCGGAGTGGCTTGACAAATAGAGGATGTCAACGTGGAGAAAATAGCTTCTCTATTTGTCAGCAACCGGCGCAACATGCCGGGGCGGTTAAAGTTTAGAGGCCAGGTACTGTCTTGGAGATCCCCGGTCTTGTATCTTGGGTGCAGCATCGACCACAAGCCGCGGATGCGCTCGCAGGTAGACCGCATGGTCAACCAGGCGAGAGCGGCCCGCGCGTTGCTGCGGCCGGTGCTGGACTCCAAGCTTGCACTACGCACGAAACTAGGGATCTATAAAACCTACATCCGTTCACGACTCCTTTACGCCGCCCCCGCATGGTACGCGCTAATCTCGTAAAACGCGTAAATCGTAAGTGAAAACTTATAAATGGTGAATTGTTTTTTGTATATAGATTTAACTAGCATTGTGTCACTGTTTGTTTTCCAAATAAAGTAAAATAAAATAAAATTAAATTAAATTAAATAAATAAAATCTCTGAGACCCAGAAGAACCGCTTGCAAGCGCAGAAAAACCTGACCAATCGAGTCATCACGGGCGCCAGACGTTACGTGCAAAATGACGTGATCGCACGAGACCTGCGGGTCGAGTCGGTGGATGAGTTTGTGAGGCGACTGTCTTGCGCTATGTTTAGTAAGGCAGACAGTGGACCACACGCTCACCTGCGTGACTTTGCCCCGCTGCACGCGCGACCACCTAACGGACGACCGTACCCGCGTGAGCTCTTAAGCCGCGTAACCGTAGTCCGGTAATACGGACGAGGATCACCTCACTACACACCCACACCCACTCACCACACAACACCACCACCACACACCACACAGACGCCCTGGAATGGCCGACGTTCCCCAGCGAAAGCTGATCCCCTCCACACAAAAAAACAGGCCAAGTGCGAGTCGAATTCGCACACCGAGGGTTCCGTAGGAACGGGAGGTATGAGCAAAAGTAATAAACGCTGAGAAAATTACACTTCCCTGCGACAATTTGACTAACTTAAATATGCGGGTGCTTGCATACATTTAGTATGCAGCGAACTACATGCATAAGTTGGTAATGATTTTTCCAGTTATTATAAATTTTATTTACGAATTTTCAGATTTATTCCTATATGTATTCTGTAAGGTCTTACTTCTTGCCGAATTTCAGAATTCTAGCTCAACGGGAAGTACCCTATAAATTTTCGAAAAAGTGCGTTTTCATACAAAATTTGAGCATAAATGGTTATAACTTTTTATTGTGTTAACTTAGAAGTGTGATTTTTTCAAGGCCCCAAGACGTAACTGACCTCCATATTTGACAAAAATTTCAGCTCAATCCCTTCACGCGTTTTAGAGAAAAAGGTCTTGACAGACGTACAGACAGACGGACAACAAAGCGATCCTATAAGGGTTCCGTTTTTTCTCTTTGAGATACGGAACCCTAAAAAAATAATGAAAATAGGGTATTTTCAATCTTGTTCTACGTGAAAACTAGGGGTTTGGCACTACGGATTGGTACGGATTGGTCAACGAGGGGGGGGAAGAGTTTAAAAAGTGTTTTAAAATGGGTCACGTAGTATGGGTACGTTAACTGTGCGAGTTGAGAGAACGTCCCCATACTACGTCTATTAATAGTGTGCGAGTGGGGCACAAGATAACGGCGTCATTTTAAATTATTTTTTTATTAACTCGGCTATAAATAGAAAACAAACGTTTGTACAAATGACGTAATTACCTGCCTGCAAATTTTACAATTGCGTATATTGTTCATTAATTTCTGCACCGATTTCGGCACCGATTATCAATTTGGGGAGAGCGTAAGTGTAATAAAAATCAACACAAAATAATATATAATAAGTTTTATTTGTACTTACAAAAATTAGCGTCATTGGCTATGAACAATATCAAAATACAGGCCCATATTTACATAATAATTAATCTATGTTGTAAGTACTTATAGTATTACTAAAGTATAGCTCAGTGACATATTCTGTAGCTCGAAATATAAATACATATTAAATTTAGTACTTTAGACATGGTTCATAAGATAAGTTTGACCCCCATGACTAGAAAACTAGGAATTAGGATTATCTACTTAAATTTTTAGTACATAGGTACAATATTAGACAAACGTTGCCTTAGTACTCTATTGGATAAAGCTCATCCCAAACCTGAAAGCGGTCCTCTTTTATATTCCTTCCAAGAGTGAACTCCTCGTCAATTCGCAAACACACACGATCGTCAGGCTTCATGGATGGCCAGTTGATGTCTTGCAGCTCGGGTAATTCGCTACTGCGGTTCGGATCCCTGAAATTATTATTTGCTTTATTAATTTGGTTCTGAGCCAATTTTGTTTATCCTTCTTACGTGGTAGAACAAATGTTGTAAAAAATTGCTAGATATCTATATCTGAGGGCTAACTGGTGTTTTACAAATAACTCTGTATACACATGCAAAATATGTATATGATAGAATATAAAAAGTTTTTTTAGAGTTCTCTTATTTTTTTATATGAATAAAATGAGATTATATTGTAGGTATTTAGATCATTGTGCATGTGTACATTAAGTTAGGTACATGACCAGGCCACGCCGTGCTGTGATAATAAAAATATCAGGGGCCAAGGTCACTTAACGAAATATTTTAATGATGTCAACGTTTAGGTACGCGAATATTGGTCATTACAATAAAAGAACTTGACCAGCTTTGATATTGATTTTATATACGCGTATATATAGTTTAACGGATTCTATCGCGAAACGTCGGACGTGTAAAATCTATATATATAAAACTCAAACGTGACATAGCCATCTATCAACGCACAGCCCAAACCACTGGACGGATCAAGCTGAAATTTGGCATGCAGGTAGATGATATGACGTAGACATCCGCTAAGAAAGGATATTTAGAAATTCAACCCCTATGGGGGTGAAATAGGGTGTTGAAGTTTATATGGAATCCTTAGAAATTAACACGGGTGAAACCGCGGGGCACAGTTAGTAATTAAATAAACCGCGATTGAATCCGTTAAAGAACACTCTGTATAATCCGTCCAGTAGTTTCAGACATTAGTCCGGACAAACATCGGGATACGAGTTTTTTATAAGTATATCAAGATATAGGTTAATACAACTTTCAAACAAAAAGAATATGCTCTTACTTACCCATATTTAGCGAAGTAGTACCATATACCCGTCATGCGGCTCACGAGGTCGGAGTCCGGGCCTGTGAGGCCGATGTCGGGGAAAATCAAGCGCAACGAAAACAGGTAGATCAGGTCGTCATGATGAGCGACACCTGTGGACAATATACTTCATAAGACACGTGATAAATATATAGAACGATACGACCAGCTGAGGAGAGAACAGACAGACTTGGGGTCCGATTCGGACATTGCTGGCGTGCTCTTTGGAGTACTGGGGCCATGGTTCGGAATGCCATTAAACCTGACCCCATTTCACAGATCCACGTTGTAGCAGGGACTGTTCAGAGGCAACCGATCAGTCCCCAAGGAGGAGAAGTCTCTTCGCCGATGCCAGCCTGTCGCTGGAGGAATCCTGTTGCTTGGAGATCCGGGACCCTCCATTTTTAGCGGCTGATTGTACTCGCTGTGATTTCGTCGGTATTACACTAAGTGTCCAGGAGTCATCAGGGCTCCTAGGTATCATACGTAAATGGATTCCCCTGCGTCAACAAAAAAAGGAAAGCAATGTTGAAGTTACGTAGAACAGTCTGTCTGTCGCGGTCACATCTACGTCCAACCCCCCCGCCCCACCACTGGATTCTCTTAACCTACTACTACCTCCTACTTACTATCAGTAATGTCTACGCCAATGTAGAAATACACATTGTCGCAGCAGAGGCCGTGTCTGCGTGCGAACCGAGGCCCACACAGCTTCGCTATGAAGCAAAATCGACGTCCAACAAGGTCTATTAGCCTATAGCTATCCGTGTCCTTTATACTCAAAAAGACAGCATATCAAGGAAGCCCAAACAGAATTAGCTACAGGCCCCGCGCTAGCTTATCACCGGCCTTACCATTTATTTTTCCTGTCCTCTCGTCACTGTAGTGGCTGTTTTTGCCGATGTAGGCGAACAGGTAATACCACACCGGTTGTGGAGAGTGGATAGACATGAGCTTCGCCAGCCTAGAGCAAAATATAATAATATTAGAGAGAATGCAAAATTATATACACAAATAGTACAATAAGGCAATTAAATTGCCTTAGCTAAAAATGAGATTTAAAAAATAAAAAAAAAAGAACACGGGAACACTACACACTTTTTACTATTTTGCATGGAATAGGAGCGTCACTCGGCTTGGAAGTTGAGAATAACACCGGGATATGCCCACACCGATATTCTGTGACATTCAGACAGTGCAGGTTGGAAAGGAGTGGGAGATCAGTGCACTTTCTAAGCAAAACATTATTGATACATATGTAAATCAACATACATAATAAATTAGAATTCAGATATATACATAGAATTATAATAATATTATCCACACTAATCCTCACTATCCATACTTAAATTACAAATGTGAAAGTTTGTTTGTTTATTTGTCCTTCTTTCACATCAAATCGGATCAACGAATCGATGTGATATTTAGTATGGAGATAGTTGAAGGACTTAAGAGTGCCATCGGCTGATTTACTCTAATTTACATAATTATACCCAAAATCTAATGTAGATGTAAGAATATGAGTAAAAATATTATTACTTTACAACCCACCAAGCGAAGTGAAGTGAAGAGTAATCTTATTATTATATTGGACTAGTTGCGGGTCAACTTGGCGTTGTCTTGTCAAAATATATATTATTACTAGCTGCGCCCCGCGGTTTCACCCGCGTAACTTTCGATCCCGTGGGAATATCGAGATGAAAAATAGATGTTGGCCGATTCTCAGACCTGCTCAATATGGTCACAAAATTTCATGAGAATCGGTCAAGTCGTTTCGGAGGAGTATGGCAACGAAAACTGTAACACGAGAATTTTATAAATTAGACTAGCTGCGCCCCGCGGTTTCACCCGCGTAATTTTCTATCCCGTGGGAATATCGGGATGAAAAATAGATGTTGGCCGATTCTCAGACCTACTCAATATGCTCACAAAATTTCATGAGAATCGGTCAAGCCGTTTCGGAAGAGTATGGCAACGAAAACTGTGACACGAGAATTTTATATATTAGATAACATGTTGTCATGGTAACGTGTAATGTTATGTGGCGTTTTAACAACAAGTTTGATTCGAAAAGAGTTTCATTTATATGAATTATGCATCAACTGGCAAAAGAACACCAAATCTAAAAAACTTGTATAAACCCGTTATGTCAGCAAAGCCCACGACGAAAGAAAATGAACAGGTTTTCTCCTTGTCTGTATACTTTGTGACGAAAATACGAAACCGATTATCAGATGATGCTCTAAACACCCTCATATTTTTAAAGGCTTATTTCTTTAATAAAGACATAGTGGGATAGCTTTTGAACCAGTTTTCGCTTTAATTTGTGTTTATAATACATAATTAGTCTAAGATTATTAATTAATTATTTATTAGGTTCCTATGTTTACTTAAGTAACGAAAGGACTGTCCATTTATGAGAAATATTGAATAGTTGATACAAAGACTAAACTAACTAACTTACTCATAATAATTTTATTATTAAGCC